>JAATOF010000313.1:0-11799 GCA_013170925.1 Podosphaera leucotricha | reverse complement strand
TGCCCAGAATCGAGGCTGAAAAGCAGCTAGCAGCCAGAAACAAATCGCTATTCACGATTTGCAGCACTGCGATAAACGGTGTTGAGGATTTACTTTCACCCCTCTCGATGGGTGGAAACAACAAATTTGTAGACTCACTCATAGTCTACTTGCGAGCAGCCTTTGCGGATTTTATGGGCACCGCCATGAAGTCGACCACACCAGTCCCTTCAGCTCTCCCGGCTCCCCCTGCCCTTCCTGCTCGCCCCGCCGTCCCTCTCCCAACGAGGGCCCCGTCACAAAGGGTACCAATCCCCGAGGCACCAAAAGCTCAGGCTCCCAAAAGTATCTGGGCCACGGTAGCCCGAAAGGGTCTGCAAAGCACCGCAGGTCCTACGAAACAAAAAGCTGCGCCTTCGACATCAAAAACGAAGGTGAAAAATAATAACTCTACAGTGGAAAAACGCCTCTTTGTTGCTTAGAACAAAATTCTGACGGCGCACAGAGTGCAGTGACCAACTGCCTGAACTGCTCGACGGACGACATAAAATCGATCCAACGAGTCAAGACTGGCTTTGCGATCACCGCAAAGGACAACGACGCCCGCCAAAAGCTTCTGGAAAAGGCTGGTAGGGGGGTTGGAAAAATTCAAAACTAGAGCAAGCATCTAACCTGATTGCTCTCTGGATTCCCACTGGTACATTGGGAATCAAACACACTAATGGAACAGTATCTGTAACGACCCAATTGGTCGCAGATGAAATCTTCCGAGTCACCGGTAAGGTCCCAATTCAGGTGCGACCCCACGGTGCCACAAAATCTGGAGCGAAATTTCAGAATTGGCAGGCTCTTCCTTCGAGAGTCTGCTCCACGGCTGGGATTTCGACTTTTGTACAAATCCAGAAGCTTCCACGTTCCGGCCTCGCCGCCCAATTGAGCAGTGTAAACGCTGTCTCGGCTTCCACGTCACACGAGGTTGCTCCCGCGCTCCGGCATGCTGGAGCTGCGGATCAACGATGCACTCCGCCTCGTAGTGTAAGGCCCCCGTCAGATGCCGAAACTGCGGAGGACCTCACCGATCGGATAGCCGGGACTATCTGGCTTGACCCACGAGGACTGGTCCGATGACCAAGGAACAGCTCGCGATGATCCAACAATATGGACAGCGGGAGTATGCAGCAGTAGCCAGGACGAAGGCTGCTGTTCAAAAAGCAGAAGAAGCAGCAATTGTGGCCACTTCGATAGATGTTCAGATGGAGGGAGGAACAGACTTTGGGGCTGTCAACTCTGAAGAGATATGAGGGGTGGCGACTCTCGACGAGGTCTCTCATGGCTTCACGAACATCTAATAGGAAACCAGCTGGCAGGAAGGGTTCGTCTACCTGCTCATCTGTTGCTCTCGGCGGAGATGAAGTGGAATTTGTCACTTGGGAGATGTGGCGGGAAAAGAAACGGGCGAGGAGTTCATAATCTGGACCAAAATTGGGTATCTTCTACGTTTGGAGTTGGCGTTTAGGAGGTGTCATTTCTTCAATTTTTTTGTACTTTTAACTCCTACATTTCCGTAGGGGTTCATGCGGTGCGAATGAGTTGGGCAAGCCTTAGACTTGATCTTAGCCCCTGATCGATCAGAAAATAGGGCTTAGCCCGGGACCTAAAATTGACTAACAAACACTCTAACGGTCATTGAATCTTCGCTCCCCGTCAGTATGCCTCAATTATGCGTAAGGCTCCTGTCGACACTTACGCGGGCAGAGCATCGTTAACGGCATATGGTCAGCAATAGAGATGGTCCCACTTCAAATCATGTCAACTTTCTCTCCGTTCGTTTCAATCATAATTGGGGAAATACGTTGTGTAGCCGATATTCTTCCACATAGAGGTAATTTCTTAGATTAGGGTTTTAATCGATGTTAAAGGTGATCAGTAGAAACTTGTGCGTTCAGTAGAGAAAACTAAATCGTGAAGCAACTTACGTGATCGATCGCAATGTATGGTTCGTCTACAGAGTCAGGCAGTCTTGTCTATAGGCATCGTTTACTGAAGTACACAAGTCACATCATATTCTACGAGGCCGAAATAAATAAAAAGATGGTATAGTCACACAAGGAATACTAGATTCTTTGACGTAGGATTTAGTCGCACACCAGAAATTTACTGCGCATTGATTCGAAAGCTGCATAGGCGGAGCGCGATTAAGCAACCCCAATATTCAACGGCACAGGGCTTTCCCCTGCTGTAGCCATATACAGCAGATCTCTTTCCCTCATAACAGTGCCAGCTAAGTTTACCCGTGAGCAATCAGCTTATGATACTTTTTATGTCCCTTTTATTTTTTGAAATACTACAGCTACCATGATTCGGTTGGTTTACCAGGTTCAGCAGGTGCGCCCCACTCCTCAGTTCCTGAGGCAGCCCAGTCAGTACCATCAGCAGCTCCATCCCAAGATATGCCAGCGGCTGCACCAGCAGCAACAGATGCGCCAGCAAATGCAGTTGGAGCAGCGGCTGAAATCTCCCAGTCGGCATTACCAGCCGCGAAGCCAGTATCAACAGGAGCTACTCCAACTTCGTCCGCCCCAGGTACCTTATCTTCCAAAGCCTCCTTATTCTCCTCAGCCTCTGGGTCACGGTAAAAGTACAAATCAACCATAACATCCCATTCAATTTCACGGTTGGCGAGTGAGCCCCGAAGACGGAGTACTTCACGAGCAAGCATCCACCATATAAGGCCAATGGCGTGGCGACCTTTGTTGTTTGTTGGGATTGCTACGTCGACAAACTCTGTTGGTGAATCTGTATCACAGAGTGCAATTACTGGTATGTTGACATATGATGCCTCTTTTATAGCCTGAGCGTCGGTGCGAGGATCGGTGACCACGATTAAGCGAGGTTCTTTGAATGAGCGGGTGATGTAATTTGTGAAGTTACCGGGGGTAAATCGACCGGCAATTGCAACCGCTCCTGTATGCGCCGCAAACTTAAGGACGGCGCGTTGTCCATAAGGACGGGCGGAGATTACACAGATGTCAGCTGGGTTATCGACAGCCGCAATGATTCGTGCCGCGAGAACAATCTTTTCCCTATCTCAGTATTAGTTAAAGATTTTTTTTCTTCTGAATTAAGTACCATGTCTTCCCAATGTTGATAACGTTAATTCCGTCAGGACGAGTCTTCCAAAGATAGTTATCCATATGTACCTATTATTTATAATTAATTCTGCTTTTTTCCATAAAGCGAGTTGATGGAGTTACCTGCAAGTTTTTTGAGCCAAGATGACACTGAGCTGAGAGGAGCATCTCAATATCCTGAGAAGTGGCATTAAACATTGGAGGTAAATTTGAAGAAGACATCTTCTAAGTGTATTGACACTGTAGATAACTAAATTCGTGCCAACGTAGAGGCGTTCGACAATGGAAATGAGGCTTGCTGTTGGTGGTCCCAGAGAAAACTAAATTTCCAATACTATTTGTGGGATGAATTTTGCGAGACCCACTATCACTGAGCTAGGTGGGCTGGACGCTATTCCATATTAGAACTTGGGAACTAATGTCTGAAGATCCACTTCATAATTTTGGTGACACAACATGCCCCCCAGAATACCTGCTAAAATATGCTTAACTGAATGCAATAGTAAGTTAGAAAAAATGCCAAAATACTTTTTAGAATTCATGCAATTACCAGTACTCTTCCGGACAGCGTTAAGCGCAAAAGTTTTTACCACAAAGTCAAGCGTAGCAACCCTAAGAACATTGGCTACAAAAAAAAAGCATTTTGACCCATACAGAGAGGCTCAAATCAAGTTAAGGAAAGATGCGAACCTATCTCGGCAAAAGGAGCTACGTGATCAAAGACAAATTGCATCAGGAGATCCCGTGCGTGGTATCAGCACACCTTTCGTTGAATCCCTTGATAATATTGGGAATCCCACCATCGATTCGAATGAGACTGAGCAGAGTAATGTCCTTCTGAATCACTTTCTCACTCCTAGTGAGCTTGAGGATGCATTTAAGAGCTCTGATTATCTTGCGTCTCCCATCGTTTCTGAAATCCGCACAGAGGTCGATCCCGTGAAAGAAAAACAAGAAATCGAATCTCATAAAATATCACATAAAAATGCTATGGAAGCTATTAAAAGAATCGTCAACTTATCTAACGGAAGCTCTTTCGATAGAATGACAGCCCAGAAAGTTCGCTGCATAGAAAAGTTTGGGAGACATAATACTGACCAATTCCTCAAGCCACGACCACCCGTGCATCCATCTCTCGTAGAAAACAAAACATTGCCTGTTAAAACTCCCAGGGCAGGACCGGATACAGGTAGCTCGGAAGTTCAAATAGCAATTTTAACAGCGAAAATTCGAGTCCTTGCTGAAAAATTGGAGGAACCTGGAGGAAATAAAGATAAAGTAAATAAGAGAAACTTACGACTCCTGGTCCATAGACGTCAAAAATTATTGAAGTATCTGCGAAAGAAAGAACGTGGGGGTGAGAGATGGCAGTTTCTCATAGACACCTTAGGACTTACTGAAGGTACATGGAAGAATGAAATCAGTTTATGATAATAAGGATCTTCAACTACATATATACCAAAGCTACCTTGATTTGTGGCGCAGATTCATATTATATGACTATTAGTGCACAACCCATTAAATTTATATTAGTAGACAAGCAGATTCAGCTCTCAGCATTTATCTAGAGTACACTGATATAGTTACTAATCCTCTCTTTCTGATTTTGTGCGATACATTCAGCGATCCAGGTAATGTTTCTAATTTCCTGAAAATGTTAGTTTCAACCGTATTTCTATTAAGTATGTGAGGAGTTACTTGTTCTCTCAGCTTTACCCAAGCATAGACTATAGCAAATGTAAATTGCCGGGTAAAGGCACCTGCAGATATCTCCATCTCTTTCTGATAAAAAAGATCTTCAAGACTTTTGCAATCTAGCCCAGCTCCTGTACTGCCCTGCACCATTCCAGCTACCTCGAAGAAACTTTTATAATCCCCTACACCGTCAACTGCAAGCCGCACACCCTCAACATCATCGGCTCTGGACAGCATAAATGAACCCTCAGGGTATAACCGTCCAAAAGCCGGATATAATTTCTTGCGATCTGTCTTTGATAACTCCGTTCCAAATGAGTTTAAGGTTATATTGATTGCCCTTCGGTCGGCTTCGAATTCGAGAATTTCACTCATAACTTCGGCTGTAGGTGTGCCTTTCATCTCCGGGTCCGAGTTAACAAACCTATAGAAGTCTTCCAGATAGTTTTTATACAAAGTATTTCGCACAATTTCGATGTTTAGCTCGTCTAAGTCTTGGTGACTCAAGCTTCCCTTGAAATATGGAGCAAGAGGAGTTTCAACTAGGACACTATTATATAGTTCCTCGATATTCGTAGCGACACTTAGGACCGGCATTGTATCAAACCATCCAAGGGGATGGCATTTTTCCAATAGTTCCCGTGTATCTCTTTCATGCAGTGTGCCAGTAATCAAAAGGGCTACATTATCAATCATGTATCCATAGGTGAGGTAGTCCATGAACCTTGCCAAAGATCCTACAGCATTAGCTCGTATATATCTGAACTCAGATATTAACTTTTCGGTAGTTTTGGTGGCAAGTGAAGACGTCGAAGGATTTGGCGGTAATGATGAAAGGAAATCGCCATATGCTGGGCCTAACTGGAGCTTTAAATCTAAAACGTAGGTGTAAGGAGTTTTTCAGAGCATGGAGATGGGTTGCTCACCATCAATCGTCTCGCACTGCGCCAGGTTGTTATAGTTCTGTCCAGTCAAGAGTCCATTGCGATAACCTCTCACGATTCCCTCGATGTATCTGTAATCCAAATTAAGTCTAAAGTTTCATCCAAAGGATTTTAGTCCTACCCATTGTTTACATTGTAGAAGAGACCTTCCATCTTGCAGACTGGCTGGATTTGGAGGCTCCTCTATAATCGTCATAAACTCACATCTAGACGTACGTGACGATATCACGTGAGTTTTCGCCTGGCAGTAACTATGCGTACACTATGCTAAAAAAGTGGCCAAATACTTAGTCATCTTCTCCAGTTCATACCTTTTTTCCTAGTAAAATTTGAAAAATCAAATTTTATACAGAGAAGTAAGGGGTACTCAGTAATATCTGGACAAACTTTTTGAAGTCACTTGTAAGGCGTTTTTGTCACGCTACAATCTCCTGAGTGTAATGTTGGTAAATGTACATCTATCATACTCACCTCAGGCACTCACACCACTTTCAAACCATCTGCGCAAGAATTTTGGACTCTGAACTTTCAACGACGAATATCTCGACAACGAAAGTGGAATTCGAAACCCGAAGAAAACCAGCAGTCTCAGTCAGGTAGATAGTATCTCCAGATGGATTATTTAGGAATTTTTACCCCAGTTGTGGCGAGAGCCCCGTGAGCTCCAACTAAAGCTTTCAAATTTGACTCTCCCAATGATCCATTTTCAACACTGGACTGACTGCCAACTTTAATTTTTGGTCAAAACCCGAGGGTATATTCGAACTCAAGGATACAGTATATTGTCTCTATGTACTCATATTTGTACTCGTTTCTCCAAAGTGTTTGAGTCATTAATTTTTTTAAATTCTTTGGGTGTTTGCAACCTCTTGGCTACGACAGCTTGACGATTGAAACTCTCATTCCCAGCTTTCATTTGCAGAATATGTCCCAAAGTTATCAAGATCTTGATCGAAATTTTTAATGATTTGAACAGGTACATGTAACGGTAGATGTACTCCGAGATGTAAAGAATAGTCTGTTGTGACTGAACTTCTTTATTACAACTAACAAAGCACAAGTCACGACATGCGTAGGCGATCATTTTAATTAGTTATATGTTTATAGAACAGGAATCTCTACAACTAAAGCTTCTTGTTAGGTTGGTTGCTCATCTGTCAAGCATCGGCAAGGAAGGTGGAACTCCGTAAGCTCTTAGTATATTCGCATATCTGTGATAGCCAAGAAGAGTCGCAGTTCTTCCCTTCATGTGGGTTTCGGTCGGCTTCGTATCATCATCACCAACCCCAGCACCCTTTCTACGAAGAACTCCCACGACTGTCCCAGAGAGGTAGGGCGAAGGGCTCTACTGACATGTTAGCTTGAATTTTAACGTTAATTGAACATTCTACTTGATAGTTCTATCTCTACAGACTTTCACTTATTTGGGGATTTAGAGGATTTTTTAACCCGCTCTATACTCGATTATTTACTTCAAATAATTTGGTTCATTGTATAATGGTAAGACAAGCAACAAGAGTTTACGTTGAATTAGGCAAGAAGGTCCCGAACTTTCTCCTAATCCAGGATGTTCGGGATCTACTCAAAACAATCGCTTAGACAGTACATCCATCACTGTACCATCCGACCCTTCTCCATGCTCCTCTCCAGTTGACCACACCATTATTTCCGTCGTAAGAATCCAAGGGAAAGGTTTTATACGATTGTGACTGTATGACTTTCAAGAGACATGTCGTCTTTATTCTTCGAGCTAAATAGACTCCTGCCTGACATGCTAATGTTAGTTCTACCACTTCAGAAAACTTCTGACTATGTGGAGGGTTATGCAGTTATCGTGTCGGAGGGCTTGTTGGGGTCATAATTCATTTCGTAAACAAGTTACTGTTGTGTAGTAACAAGTGAGCTTCCTCGAACGTCCTGAGGTCCTTTTCTTAACATTTTCACTCACCTCAGAAATCTTCTTGTGGATATTATTTAGAGTGAAGTTTGGAGGATACTTAGTGCGCTCTCGATAGCAGAACATTGTTAACCAACCAGCAATTACTCGTTCTCATATGGCCGCGTTCAATGTTGACCTGTCGCTACATGGAACAGTCAAAATTTACGTCGTCGATCTCAATTAAGTAATTACTTAAAAGGTATAATTCAAATGTGTCATGATTATCAGTCGGGCTGATATTTTTTGAATGGCCTTCCCACACCGTACAATCTACTTGAACCTAATATTTCACTTGCAGTTGCATTATATTTTCTTTTCCTTGTCAGCCCTTTCAAGAAATTAGGCAATTTGGCATCGTAAGTCCCTTTGTCAGTAATTTTTCTCACACACTCTACAAGGTTCTGATCTTCGTCCCTCACCATTACACCATGAATATCAGAGAATTCATCGATGATTGAGTAGAATCTTTCCCATCCGACTAGATGTAATCGATCAACTTAAGTCCTGATTTGGGTCTCTCGTGTGAAAGAAATAGGGACAAAATGACTTACCGAATGGAGAATCGTAGGTATGTCCTAGTTTATTTATTCTGAAAGGCCATTTGTAGAGATTTGTAGATCTAGTCTCATCCGCAGATTTATACAAATTTGGATACTTGCGATAGCTGAACGTTTCCAAATTTTCTATAAATCTTTGATGAGACCCGACTGTACCCAGTACTACCTGGTCAGATAAGATATCATAATTACCGCAATCAAATACATCTACTCCTTCCTCCACAATATTTATGGATTGTGGTTGAGGTGCTGATGCTGTGCCAATAAATTTGGGTGTTATATAGTTTTTAACAGTAAGTCTGCATCGATAATATTTCTTCCTTCGTTTGTACACCATTCCAATAACGTTCGAATTATTATCAGTGATGACTGATTCCGGAGCTAGAGCAAAAATTACAATGTTAGCCTGGTGATATTCGCAAAATTACAAGGGCTTTGTTTCTTCAAAAAGCATAGGAGAATCGAAATAGTTCATCTACCTCCAAGCTGCAATTTCCCGCCAGGGAGAATCGGGCGCTCAAAGAGTCTGATTGACTCATCGAAAGTATTAGAGCCATAAAATTTGTCGGAATTTATGTCGCCCAGAGTGTTTTTTTCCAATTCAAGTGCAGCGAAAATCATATCGAACGGGTAAATTGCGAACGGACATCGATATCCGAGTACATACCCGTGACCTGGAGTATCAGACAAATCCCATTCTTTGATGCATCTCTCTTGTGCATTGCCCTGTTGCCAAATGACACCAAGAACCGTCGAAAGAGTGTTCTCAAGGATGACGTAATAGGATTCTAATTTCACAATCGATCCTCAGCATTCCACTATGGAACATGATGATTACTAGGATAATTACCTGTGCCCAAAAACTGCTGCTGGTTTGGGTCCAAGAGGGGTACCAACCAGAGGGGTTCAGTTGTTCCAAATAAAAGAGGCCCGTTGTATGGCGCAGGATATACTGATAAGCCGTCGTGATGGCCAAAGGAAATAAATGATCTAGGCAATGTGGTAGCTCTTTCAACTGTCTGTTCAACGAGACCCTTTGAGATGACTTTTATCCCGCAGCGATATCCTTGATATTCTTCACTTTGAGGATTTCTTTTAGTAAGCACCTTGTGAAGAGCAGAACCGGCAGTTATGAATGGTACACTGAACACCAAATTCAGAGTGAAGAGAAGCAAATGAGGTTGCATTGTTCAAAGTGTATCTAAGTGAGAAATTGATCACCGTCTAGACTTTGAATAGCTGAGGGCCAAGATAATCATGATATTTATTGGGATTTATTTGATTCCGACGAAACCGTCGTGTAATTAACCTACCGTAAATTACATGCTGTAGCTTTAGAGTAATGTAATTTAATTCATCGAAAATGATACGGAATGAATGATGCTACACCGAATCTTATATCCTTCAAAATAAAAAATTATCCAAATATTTTTATTCATTTCTCCCGTGTTGCCAGCTAATTGAAAAGTGTTACTAGTAGTGTTGTACGTAGTTGGATTACATAAAGTTCGCATGGGCTAGCACAATTAATTATTCCAAGTTATATCTATTTATGCAATTGCAGCTCCCTCCACACTATTTGCGGGAAGATCTTGTTCAGCAAAACCCTTTCATGATCTCAGAAACTAACCTATTAGATCCTATCCATCCAAAATAGATTGACCGATGACCGCAAGAAATCTTTATCCCGAGATCAATGTACTGAGGCAAGTCAAATAAAAGCATTTTTCGCATATCATTAATTATTTCAGATGAACCCGGGCTTATTACTGAAGCACACTGGAATCACCGTCAAACAGGTTGACCACCCCGTAAACAAAACTCGACTCATTCCTCAAAATCAAAGGGCTGACTACCGATCCTTGCCTCTTGACCAAGTGAAAATTGTAGAGAACTCCGTATTCAACTCATCTGAAAAACAACAAATGAGCTTAGCACTTTGAAACTGGGCATAGAAACTTCCTCATTTAGAAGTGTGCGATAATGTGATTCGGCCTGAGATGAAGAAGAGGGACTTTCCACAGAGATTCACTCAGTCTTAAGCGCCTCTTAACCTTGGAAATAGAAGTGATCTTGGCTGAACTGTAGATGAGCTTCGGAGGCGGGCTGGCTGGAAAATTTTAGGCTTTTGTCATGAATGAAAAAGAACCATAATATTTTCAAGAAGAAATTTTAGGAGTCTATTTATACTAGTAAAAAGAATTGTGCTTTGATACACGATATGTCTACCATGGCACCGAGGCTCTGCTCTCAGTAATGGAGGAAAAACTTCGCCGCACAATACAATTCATACGATGGATGAGCTTAGGGAAAGACAAATGGCACTAATCGAATGGCATCCATTTTTATCAAACCTTAACCCACTTAAAACCTTCTGAAACTGGATAAAAAATAACATCCACCAGCTTCCTTTCCCAGATTTGGGTAGAAGGAAGTAGCGGCTGTAGGATGAGTTGCGCCTGATTGTGAAAAAGGCTTCGAAAATATAACGCCAGAATATCTTTTTGGGACTGATTGGGCGGGTCCTGCTAGCAAGACGTTTATCACTAGATTGTTATAGGTGTCAATCCAAGATTTCAAAATATTCTTTGTTCATAGCTGTAAAAGTTATTATATACATAATCCCTAGCCTAACCTCAAATGATGTAGTGAACTTATATATTTAGACGCCCTCCTTGCAAGTATTATCAAAAAAATTAAAGGGACCGATCGTTTATGAATCTAATACGTTGGTTGAAAGGACAACTGGTTTCGCAGTTTTCTATATAAATAGACTTTGAATTTATCTGGCAGCGGAATGGCAAGCATGAATGTTGAATATGATAAGAGTCTCTCTAACAATCGATGTAGCAACTTGTTGTACCATATTATCCTCCGCATTTTCTCATCATGTCAATGGATTGCGAATCTTCCAATGTGAGAGAAAGAACCTCAGCTCGAAGTACATGTATGTAACTCAATCTTGGCTCTGCAGACATATAGGAATTCTGAGCGATTTTGTACGGTGATTTCAACAGACAGAAGTATTTGGGTAGCCCGCTTCTTTTCATACTAAACTTAATTAGGCTACTTTTTGTATGAAAGTAATCACTATCTTAAAGTACATTTACAACTAATAGCTGGTTGGTCCGCCTTTAGGACGAATGACGGCCTCACATCTTTAGGGTATGTTTTTGATGAGCTTCTCAAGCTTATCATGCTTTGTAGCATCATCCCAAGTCGATTTCACGATCTTCCGTAGTTCATCGTGACGCTTCTCCTTTTCCTCATACAACCTCGGATGGTAGAACCGTATATGTTCCTTCATACAGTCCCGCACATGCGCTGCAGTTTGTTCTTCTCAGAACGAAGGGGGCTTCGAAGCATCTCTTCTTGAGTATTTTTTTTAATAAGACTAGGATAGCCCGACGAAGTGTTTAGCTAAATTATTAGACTCACCATAAGATAGTTCTTGTTGTGTTCATGTGTCAGAGTCCATGCACGCTGAACATAAATTGTTAGTTAATGGGCCGTGCGCCTGCGGCGCGTCGGCCCCGTTTGTTTTTACGCAAAAT
>JAATOF010000305.1:0-10730 GCA_013170925.1 Podosphaera leucotricha | reverse complement strand
CCAGGCGAGGCCTAGACACCAGAGCCACACGAGGTGCGTATCCCCATCTGTATCTCCCTAATATCCCACAGTCCAGATATCCTCCTTATACCGACACCGCCAGCGCTCAGATAGCGGTGCTCTTTCCTCGGGAGATAGTATAATGTCAGAATATCTGTAAACTTTGAGAATTCATCGTAGCAAAATGGCCAACTGTCTAATCCATCACCGCCATAACGGGAGCTAGGTACGCTACGGAAACTCATGTGGGTGACTTTTCCTCCTTGAACAAGTGATGCGTGTTTTTGTTGGCTCTGAAGATAAACTCCAGGTTCGTAGGGGACACCACGAACAGGTAGGAACGCAACCTTCGTTCCCCACATGTATATATTATTTGCATGCTACTTCAGCTTTAATGGAGAGGATCAGTGCTGATAAAATTTGATTTAGAAGGTAATTTTCTCAGATAATTATACGTCTTCTGTTCTTGTTTACCTTACAATATCGTTAAGGACATTCTACCATACATTCAATTTACATACGTTCACGGGCTCAGGAAGAATGTGGTTTGTTTAATAAAAAGGTAGCGAGATGTTGACGGATGTAAAGCTTGCACGATGCGGTAAGAAGAGTCGCCTAAACAAGAGGTGTCATACTTATCGGGTTGTGCTTATCAGAAATGGATGGAAGCAGGTATATGGGTAGACTAGGTTTGGAATAATGAAAGATCAGGCTGAGTGTAGATTTACCTCTCATTCTGAAAAATGATTTGTACGTATTGTGATTTCGGCAAGAAACTTGAAGATTAAGTATATTTATTCCCTTAATGTTGCAATCTTTGCTTTCACTCTCTCCATCTTTTGTTCCTTGGAAAGTTTGTGACCCTTGTACTTTAGTGATTCCGTCTTGTACTCAGCTTTGCTCTTCTTTTCCTCGGCACCCTCGACTTTCTTGAAAGGGTCTTCTCGAATTTGCTTATGAGCCTCTTGATACAATTCCTCAAGGCCGTCGGCTTCTATCTCATCGTCTATATATCCTTGAAATTGAGACTTATATCTTTCCTCGTCATCATCCGCTAAAGTCTCCATATACTCAGCGACATGTCCCCCAAATATGTATTTACGGAGTGTTTCTGCGTCGAGCTCTTTGGTTTCCATATCATAGCCAGGGAATCGATTCTCGGAGTGAGGAATTAATATGCCCCCATCAGAAGCTCCTTTCATAGCACCAAACACTCGGGCACCAGTGGAGGTGCGAGCAAGACCGACATCGAGGAATGCTTTGAACGGACGACGTCCTTCTTCCTCACTAGCCTCAGTGAGCTTGTATTCACCGTCAGCTTCCTCGACACCAGTGAAATCTTTATCGAGGCCGAGTTTGACAAGAACACGGCGGGCTATTAGAAGACCGGTACAGTATGCGGCAGCCCAGTTGGTCAAACCGTGTTGGATCCCATAAGCTTTTAGCTCGTGCGAGTACGCAGCACAGAAAACTTTGTCACCTGTAATTTCTGAAGTGACGATTTGCATGACTATGTCACGGTTTGTAAATCGGACTACGAGGCGGTATTTGGGCGCATTATATTTGTTCTTCGCCTGAGTGATAAGGCGCTTTCGTGCATAGTAATCTGTCTTTCCAACACGACGACGCTTGTATTTTGTCTGATAGCGACTAAAAATCATAACTATTAGTATAGAAGCAACCGGAAAAGGATTAAGATTTGAAATACCTGTAATACGCCGAGTTTTTGACCAACTTTGTGAAAGGCTAATATTGCATTAGCCCATGTTCCTCGAATCCGCAGTTAACATTTCAGTTTAAAGCCCGAACTTCCTGCAAAGATTCTCTCTATTTTCTCGCACATTTCGGCGCATTAAAAATAGTGATAGATACTTTATGATTTCGCTGTAATCATTTGAAAGCAGGTTTAACTTACCATGTTGAAGGAATTAGACCACAATCCCGCTGCTCGACAGATAAATGTTGGAGAATGTTTGTCGAATTAGAATATGTGTGAGATTTCCTCGCTTAATAAAAGAATAAGCAGAAGGTCGCTTAGCATGCTAGATGAAATGAGCTGGGATCAGGGACCAGCTATTTTTGACTAAGTATGATTAGTCATCAAATTGGTATAATGATTTCCATCTCTACATGCGACGTAAATAAATCTGCTTCATACTCACAACTTATGACCTTAGAGTCTTGCTCTAACGAAATGGTCGCCAATAAATTTTCGCTCAAAGGGGCCAAATGTAGGTGACGGACGTTAATCGTTCGCGCGTTGTGAAACTTAGTCAAAATAATACTCCAAAACACAAATGTGAAGTCATTATTGGCTGAACTGTAATTACGTCCTAGTATGGGTAGTTTATGAATTAGAGTTCGGCGTTGCTCATCGTAATGGCGAGATCACACAGGTTTCGTTCGGGCATCGAAGCAGCAGTAATGAGACCTTCAAAGTGAGAATATTGTGCATGTTTGCGCTTTTTAGTATTCAAGTCTTTTGGATGGACAATACATAAGGCATTTTCTTGAAGTGCACGTGGTTGGTAGAAAGGTATGCGATCTACATCTATCACAGATACCAAGGCTTATGGGTTGAAGAATAACGACTGGTTAATGTCAATTTCTTAGACGGCAAATGTCAGATAAGAAGTAGGACGGCCCTGAACTGAACTTAGAATTAAATTATGGGGTTCATTTGTGATATCATGTAACCCAACTAGTTGTGGTAACAAACCAATAAATTTATATCGTCAATAATCGTCCCTTCGCAAACACAACATCAGCACCCAGCAAGGTCAAGAAGAACGAAAACTGAATACCTCTCTTTATTCTATTTTCTTCAGTTTGTGTGCCTTGTCACCTTTAAAGGTTACACGCTGATGAATTGGCGTGATCAAGAAAGTTCTACAACTTGCTAACTTGCTCTCATCATGGAGGATCACCCGTCTGAAGTGATAAACCCGTCTGAAGTGATTAATAAGAATAACTTCGCATTACACTGGTACGATACTAGACGTCTTTTGTATATTGATCTCGTGGGCGATTATGCCGGGAGAGAGTTATTTCTTATCGAGGGGGATTCCCTATTGCGAATCTGCTTCGAAGATGATAGAATCGATTTTGATGGTGAGTATTCCTCTCCTTCGGTTTCTTTGCTTATTCTTTAATTTTAAATTCATTATCTAACACAGGAGTACATGAAACCAAAGTCGCCAAGTTTCAATTTTTCTGTAGATACTATTCGTTACAGATGCAATACTAGAACTTTTTTTCCAATGGCTAATTTGTGCAGGTGGTTTTCAGATCCTACATGCTGTGTATGCAGTGGAAAAATTTCTTGAGGATCTAATCAGAAGACATTGTAATTTCCATATTGCCTTCTTCAATGGCAAGTTCACCTACCTAGAAATGGTATATAAATTTGTTTACGTTTTTCGTAGATCACTCAGAGCTATGCATCCCACATGGAGCGAAGCCAGAGCAAAGAGCCAAATATCTTCTTGCGAGATCTATCATCAAGCGCCATCTCAAGCTTCACCTTTCAGAGAATCACCCAAATATTCATATAGCATCTTACATTTCAGTTGAATCAAAAGAATTTAAAGAGTACCTAAGAGAATCACCTATTATTTTTGTCATGTCACACGATGGGACGAGTGTGGCGAGCTGTGTTGAAGAGGATGATAGTAGCATGATGGTTAAGCAACTATTTCGTTCGATGATTTGGATTCTCTACCTTTGCAAAATAAGTGTTGCTTTGATTAATAGGATTAAATTCCAAGACTCGAAGATCTTTACTATGGTTATTCAAGGTTCTGCTTTGGAGAGCGATGCAAGACTTGCCATATTTTCTACGTTCCAATCTCAGATCAAGGCTCTACAAGATAAAATTGGGATCTCAGATACGACAGATTTTAACCTAGATCTTTTTACTGACGTGCTTAAGATAACGGGTGATAAAATCTCAGATAAAATACATATAGAGCGTTACGCTTTATCGGTGTATGCTGCATCTAGAATGCTGAAGGAAAAAAGTTGCAATACTTATATGGCCTCTGCGTTTATTTTTCATGCCGCTCTGCTGATACATATACCTCTCTCACAACGAAGATTACCATCTGTAAAGTTTGATGAGGCATTCGAGATACAAATAAATAAATATTTGGGTCAAATCTCTGAAATACTCAGGAATGCCATAGATAGCCCTCATTGGACGGAGATGATGGCTGTCAATGAGACTAACCTAGGCGCAGCTGATATCCTTGATGGGCGACTACTTCGTGTTATCATACAGATGATGCAAACTCAATCCTTAGACCTCTTAGACCTAAAACTAAAATTTAAAGTTCTGATCTCTGACTGGGAGCAATTAGCGGAGTCGGTAGCACTTTTAACGGACCAACACTTGACACTTGATAGTGTTGATGGTCCAGAGTATGCTACGATAGAAAAGACTAACAGTATTCACCAGGAGAATACTAGTTATGGAGTACTTCCATTCTCAAACTTTGTTTTTGATAAACATTTGGAATGTGTTCACGTTGATAACGATACCTCGCTTTCAACCAGGTTCTCCGGGAATAAAGTTTATCGTGAAACTACTCATTGGCACAATCGTCTAAAGCCTCTTAACCCAAAAATATTACCGGTGGTTAAGGTCTCTAAGTGGAAGTAAGTGAATCGGATTTTTGATGAAAGGTAATGGATTCTTCTAACTGCTTTACAGAGATCCGCTTCGAATAAATCAGTTTTACATGAAGGAAATGTATTTGTATGCTGCCAGTCTCACTGGAACTAAAGGGAATGCCTTAGAGCCAGAAATTGTGACTGTCAATTCGGAAAAGGTTACGAAAAGCAAGAAAGCGGAAAATGAATCGTCAAGTAAAGGAAACCACGGCAAAAAAGGTGCAAATAAAGGAGCTACCGGTCTCTCTAAAACGGAGAAAATTATTGCAGGCAATAAAGAGCGAAAAGATGGCAAGAATGCTGAGAAAGCCCTTAATGCTTGGAAGACTTATATGGAAAGTCTCGATGTTATTTCTGATATGCAAGATCGCTACAAAAAGACCCGAGACTACCTTAATGGGCTAGATGAATCCAAAACGGCCTATCTTGAATGGGATATTAATATTTATACCATCCAATCTCTCCTGAATTGGTGGATAAAGTTCTGTAAATCAGGTAAGAAGTCATTAGGATTTCACATTATAGCACTAGTATGGACTACACTCCGTACGATATGCAACTTGAAATCACCTGCCCCTCAACAAGCTGAACAGATCATGATTAAAGTTTGTAAGGTCCTTGGTATTATGGACGCATTAACTGGATTTCAACCGAGTACAACAACGACAAAACTTTCTTTTTCCTTCAAGTTTCCCACTGACTCGAAAAATCTCGACATTGGCATGCCACAGAAAGATTTCCAACTAATGCACTGTGGCCCCTATATGGATAGGATGCTAGATGCAAAGCCGGACCCCAGAGTTCCAAATTTCGTACCTGATGGATGGCAGAGGAAAGTCCTTGATCAGTTAGATTTAAATAAAAGCATTTTTGTCGTAGCACCAACCTCAGCAGGAAAAACCTTTATTAGTTTTTATGCTATGGAGCAAGTGCTGAGAGCCGACAATGATGGCATTCTCGTCTACGTAGCACCAACCAAGGCCTTGGTCAATCAAATTGCCGCAGAAATCCAAGGTGCGCACAATTCTATAAGCCGTAAATCACCTGCTAATTAGTCAAAGGGCGTTTCAAAAAGAGGTATCCAGTTGCTGGAAAAAGTGTATGGGCTATTCACACGAGAGATTATCGCATCAATAACCCTATCAGCTGTCAGATATTAGTGACGGTGCCTCATATTTTGCAAATTATGTTAATGTCACCAACAAACGCCAAGACATGGGCTCCACGTGTCCGAAAAATAATATTTGATGAAATTCATTCTATCGGTCAGGCTGAAGATGGTGTGGTATGGGAACAACTCCTACTACTAGCTCCTTGCCCTATCATTGCACTTTCGGCTACTGTTGGTAATCCCAAAGAATTTAATGAATGGTTGTCCGAAACTCAGAAATCATGTGGTTCAGATTTACAAATGATTGAGCATAATACAAGATACTCAGATCTTCGTAAATATATGTATACCCCACCAAAGACTTTCAAATTTTCTGGTCTTGGCAAATCTTTTGGTCTTGGTCTTGGCTTGGATGGATTAGAGGGGATTTCTGCTTTCCATCCGATCAGTAGTCTTGCTTATAAGTCTCGTGGAATACCAGATGATCTGGCTTTGGAACCAAGGGATTGTCTAACTTTATGGAAAGCTATGTGCAAATTTCAAACAGTCTCATATGCAGTGCCTGACTCTCTAAACCCCGAGAAGGCTCTACCTGATTGCATCCGTAAGAAAAATATCTTTGATTGGGAAAAGAAGCTCAAACGGATCCTTTTAGAATGGATGCAGGATGATAATTCACCATTTGAAAAGGTTGTCCAGAGCTTGAGCCAGGCTGAGACATTCTATCTGACTGAAACATCACCATCACCACCAATTTCGATGTCCTTATCTACAGCTGAGGAGAAGATAATTAATCCATCTGACTTGAAGGCTACAACACTTCCTCTCATCTGCCAGCTGCATCAAAAACGAGCGCTTCCAGCCATTTTTTTTAATTATGATCGTTCAAAATGCGAGCAAATCGCGTATGCTATTTTAGACCAGCTTGTTGAGGCCGAGTCTATATGGAAAAAAACTCCAACTTGGAAGAAAACAATCGAGGGTTATGAAAAGTGGAAAGAACAGAAACTTAAGAAACCAAAAAGGCCTGTAAAACCCACCAAAAAAACAAAAGGCGATGACGACGAAGGGGCATCAAAGCTGGATAGAATGCGCGAAGAGTCTGGTGACGGTGCATCTATCTATGATCTATTCGACCCTGATGCCCCTCAAGATGGCTATACTTTTGCTAATCATAAGCAACTTTCGAAATCTGAGTTGGAACAGCACGTAAAATCACTAGAATGGAAAAATATTAGTCCTGGCTTGATTAATCTGCTTATGCGTGGCATAGGCGTTCATCACAGTGGTATGAATCGTAAATATCGACAATGTGTCGAAATCCTATTCAGAAGAGGATTTCTAAGAGTGATTATCGCTACTGGTACGCTCAGTCTAGGTATCAATATGCCTTGTGCTACCGTTGTTTTTAGCGGCGATTCGCCATTTTTGACTGCACTCAACTTTAGACAAGCTGCTGGTCGATCTGGTAGACGAGGATTCGATTTACTTGGTAACGTGGTTTTTCAAGGTCTTTCGAAAGAGCGTGCTTGTGTATTACTGAGTTCTCGACTCCCAGAGATAATCGGCCACTTCCCAATTACAACAACTCTAGTCTTAAGGCTATTCATGCTGCTTCACGGCTCGAATAACTCGAAGTTTGCTGAACAATCAATTAACTCATTATTATCTCAACCGAGATTGTATCTTGGTGGACAGTCTTTCAAGGAGCAAGTCATGCATCACTTGCGATTTTCCATCGAATACTTACGCAGAAATGAGCTCCTGGATCCTTCTGGGACACCGCTCAATTTTACTAGTTGTGTTTCTCATTTATACTATACCGAAAACTCAAGTTTTGCTTTCCATGGTAAGATTCTTATATTCTTACATGTTGTACACAATAGCTAACCAAAAAAAGCACTCCTACGAGGTGGCTATTTCCAAAAATTATGTAGTGACGAAAGTAGTAGCGAAGAATATATTCTATTGGAGATGATGTTAACACTTAGTCACATTTTTGGTCGTCAAGCTTGTCGCAGGTTAGATGACCCAATTCAGGCTGAAATAATTAGAAAATCCCCATCCATAGTTTACCTCCCAGAGCTGCCCAACGAAGCTGCAGAAATTCTAAGGAAGCACAATCAAAGTACACTTGAAATATTTACATCATATGTCAAGAGTTTTTCAGCTCAGCATATCAAGGCAGAAAACCAACTGCCGTTATCCCGTATACCAATTGATCGAATGCGGTCGATGAATAGTGGGGAAAAGATAGGCCAAAGTCTAGAGGATGATACTGGAAGAGAAATAGGTCAAAGCTTTCTCCCATCTCTTCCTACCCCTAAAGCTAGATCTTCGTTTTTTGCTCTTTCCGGGCTAGGAGATGACTTCAAGAATATTCACGACCTTTGCTCTTCCGTTCGCGATGGTATATTCCTAGAGTCAGCAGTTATCCCTCATCTCGAGATGTATCCCGATGAGATTAGTACACCTTTTAATGCTTACTTACTTGACTTCTACAAGCACGGATCTCTCGATCCTTTAGAATTGGCCAATGGAATCCGCAAATCTGACATTTGGTTTCTCCTCAACGACTTTTCAATGGTCCTTGCAACCATTGTTACTTCACTCGGAAACTATTTGGGGACAAATGCTGAAGGTGATAGTGACATTTTGAATGTCATGGGCTCTGGAGACGCGGCAGAGAATGAGAATGACGAAAAAATTGCAGAGTCAAGCGTTCTCGAGCCAGCTCTCACTGGAACTAGTAGCCTTACCACAGCCCCTCCGCAACGTTTTGTGCCCAAGAAGAAGGTTGTCGAAGAATGGAATGCTGGTGAAGATGAATTGGTAGCAGAAGAGGAATTTTTGAAAAGTGAAGAGGCTAAAGGTCTGAATGAGACAGACGAAGAAGAATATAAAAAACTCTTGGCCGTACATGGTAAATTTAAGAAGCTCAGCTTTGAGTTTAACACGAAGTTTAGAAAGATATGGGCCTAAATTTATCTGGGACATATTCCTCAATTAGGTCTTAGAAAAGTATCAAATTTTTACCTTTCTCACCATTATGTTACGTAATTATATCACTTCACTGAGTCTTATTGACTCAGATGATGATCAGGCGAGAAGACGATTTTATAGATGACTATAGAGACCACTCTTTTCCAGATTTTTTATTTTCCACTTAGCTAACCTCGAGAAGAGTCACTTGCCAATTTGGCCTCGACGCTCCGCCTCACTATCTTGGGTGCCTATCCCTTTCAACACCATGTGAGTGCGACAGATACATTAATTTCATGTCGGCAAGCCCTGTCGCCGACGGACGTCGCTGTTGTGCGCTTCGTGTCGTCAAGTTTAGAGATGAACGTGAGAGAGCAAGACGGATATAACTTTCTTGTCCGTGTCCGCAGGTCACAGCTGCGTGCGTGGGCGCCGTCTAGCTCATCGCTACCGTTCGGTTGCCCTTCGCTTGGCCTGAGCCGACGTCATCTCCGCCTTCGGTGGATGTCGGTTCTCGCGTTTACACACCACCATTACTGGGGTGAGAAAAGCTAGTCGTCGTCCCACTACCAGGAACCACAACTTTATCCGTCCCGAGAGAAGTGCTCACTTTATGGCCGCGTAAATTCCACGCTGCTGTAGAGAGCTTTGACGAAGCTTTGATTGTTTTGAACTTCGTTTTGTGCTTGTAGCTTGAAAGGCTTGAAAGGAAGATAATGACGCTGGTCCAGTATGTGGAGCGATGCCTCATCATGACATGAGGGGCACACACTCCCGAACATCATTTGAAGCCATGACTCCAAGTCAGTCAGCTGGCAAAATTGATCGCGTCCCCTTCTCGTGGTACCAGCTGTCAAGGCTCACATCTGCGATAGCCAAGAAGAGTCGCAGATGTTCTCTTCAGGATCCCCATTCTTTCCTACCTACTCCACCCGATGTAACGAGCTGGCTTAAACGTAAATGTCGGGAAAAGTCGGGCTCCGGACGCGTATTGCTGTAGCTTGCGAGATTATGTATTCTAGGTATTCTTCATAGTGGCCTGGCACGCAAACTCTCCAAATCAGGTACGTGTAATATAGCCCTTTCTACCCTCGCCAGTTAAGAGCTACTGCAGGAACCCACTATCCAATAGACTTTAAAGCATCAACTTCACGCTCAGATCTATAGAGGTCGTATCATTTCGCCAAAAAGGAATCTTCTTAGACTCCCTTTTCATTAAACCTGATTCGAGGTCTACCTGTGTCGGTTTGGGACGATAGATCTTTCAAGCACCTAGAGTAGTAAACACTGGCGTTCTTTTCTCTCGACACTAGTGTGACATCATCATTAGATAGACGCAATATAATAAAAAAACAAACGCTTTACAGCCACCTTTGGTATTCCGGCGTACCCGCATTATCGCCAAATACGGTCTATTTTCTATTTATCCAAGAAACCGTTTCTATCTAGGCTGGAGAACATATATACACGGAGCTCTCATTTCAGCGTGATTCAAATCGGTTGGATTGGAGATTGTTCAAAGCCCCAATCCTATCCATCAGTGACTAGTATTTGATGGATTGGTGATAGGCAATCACTAAAACACAATTTGACAAAGGATAGTGGCCGAAATACTGTCTTTTTTATATTTTCTACAGGAGACCTATCAACAATGTACAGGCAAACTTTTAAATAGTATTCCTATTTGCCTGCCTTAGGCTTACATGATCATACCTCTAATTTCGTGTAGATATTATTAAAACCAGAGACGAATATCTTCCATAGATATAGAGAAGATTTGTGACCCGGGCTTTAACGACAAAACTGTGCGCTATTTACCAAGCCATTTATAGACAAGAACTCAGGTAGACAAAAGATGAGTCTTAGGGGAACTCCATCAAACTTGCGTCGAAACCTCAACAGGGCCCAAAGTAGCATTGCAATGCAGATAAGAAGCGAGCATATCGGGCTCAATTCTTATCTTTAT
>JAATOF010000303.1:0-12122 GCA_013170925.1 Podosphaera leucotricha | reverse complement strand
CAAACTTCAATATACGCGTCCTTTGCTCCCTCGAAACGTCCCTTAAAATGGGTACCAAAATTTGCGATCACATGATTAACCACGGGAAACTATCCTAGAGCCCACCGATTCTACTCATTAAGAAAGTGTCAACGTCTTGACGTATAACAATCTGTAAATTGATAATTTTTTCTAGTCAAACACTTCACTACAAGATATTTAGCTAAATATATCGATCCTATGTCACATTATGACCTATTCTCTGTCGAAGTGGTGGTAAGTTTAGCCTAAAATTCCACTTGGCACTTCAATCAACAATTTAAGAAACCGGAATTGATACATCTTTGAAAAGCTGATTTAATAAAAATTATCATATTTATCTATACCTCTAAGTAGTGATAAGCTAAATGAATTGCTCTAGTTATAATACATTGTTGCCGGATGTTTTCTACGAGTCCATGTTAGTAGCATGGTACCTAAAGTTTGATTACTAGCGTTACTTTCAATGAATTTTCCCACATATTTTACGTTGCCGCGAGCTTCCTGCTCATCATAAATTTCCATGGTACGCCGCATCATTGACTGAATTTGAGGGTAATCGTATGTTGTAGGTGGAAGAACGAGCCCGTAACCTCCATTGCTCGGACCTATACCAATTTGCAAATAGATAGGCCCAAAGGCGAAAGTAGATACGTACACGACACCACGTATACATCTCATTTGATGACTCCTGATGTATAGCTTTAGGAGATCGTAAAAAGCCGTTTTTATCGGGAGTTAGGGGATGGGAGTTGAACTGTCGGCTAAATATGGCCAGGACCACATTTCGCTCCTCAGTGATCGAGATTTCAAGCCGACCATTTCACACGAAGACAACATTCTTGGACTTACACCGACACATACTGAATCTGTTACTTGGATTAGCTCATCTTATTCACATACTCTGGATTTATACCCATGGTTTCTATCAGAACGCTTCGTTGGGTGAGAGCCCCAGCATATTTCTAGACAGGGAATTAAAGATTTTGCCTCTCCAGGCATGTAATGAGCCAGATGGTCTGACCTGTTAGATCCTTTGGGCCTACTTTAAATGGCGCATTTCGCATGCCAGAAACATAATTGTAACTTACAAAGTGGCCATACTTGCTGGATTGCATTGAAGTCTGACTTGTCTTTGTCGCATCCCACAAAAGCAGGCATAAGTCCTGTTTGTCTCAGGTGTCTTAATAATGGACTAAGGATCTGCGTTAAGGTACCGGGGAACGCAGACCCACAAGAGGCATCTTTCTTAACAAAGAGATAGGCTAAAGGAACTCCAATACCATCGAGTTCAGCAAGAACGGCAATTAGTTGCATTCCTGCACTTCCGTAGGTTGCATCAATTGCTACTTCCTTAGTCGTTGTGAGAGTACATCAATAGATTGACGAATGTAAATTCCCAGCGCACGAATATTCTATGGTTCAAAAACCTGATAAAAATAATTGTTTCTGAGTTCTTCCAGCAGATTTGTAGCAGAAATAAACTGGTCATCATGGCGTCGCCAATTCTTCCTTTTCGCCTGCTGCCACTGGTAGTATACTTGGTGTTGCACGATATGGTCAATGTCAGGAAGTCCTGAATTCCGAAGATTGTGATAAACCTCTGATGGCGTTTAAGACGAAACACGGGAATCTACATAGCTTAAGACATCAGTTGTCATATGAATATCTTGATATGGAGTATACTATCTATGATATAGTTTGATAGACAGAGTTCGATCAACCGGGATGGCTTAGTTATAAGCTTGCTGTTGCAATCAAACCTAGTCATTTGAGCCCTGTCTCCTACTTTGTTCGAGGGAGAATCCTTGTTCAAGTAAACATCCTGACGGCAACGGGAATTATAAGACAAATATAAACTTGAATTAATTCCAACCCGCCTGAATCGAAAGCCACAGCTCTGCCAAATAAATTTGACGAGCTGTTTTACAGCCTGATTCGAAGGCGCTCGATCCTGGGTTGCTTCCTCTATTAGCTCTAACTACGAGCCAAAAGCAACTGGCAATTAGTCCAGGTCGAAAATATATTCGATATCCAGAGTACGAGTTTGAGTCTATTTTTTGGGTTATCAGTTTTTTTGTAACCAAAGATAGATATACAGGACTCATATTGGTTGACTTAAAGTTTTAATCTCATCTATAAAATTGCCCCATTGATCAAATGAAGGCATTTCTCGCTTTTTTGTGTGCCTAATACAGGTTTTTTTCAAATTGCCATTTCTAATTTTTAGGAAATCCTGAACGGCGTACAAATCGAGCAGAATGAGCTTGAAGACTACGTGTTTAAGATGTAAATACGTATCGGAATAGTTGAATGTAACGTAAATGAAGAATTGTTGTAATATGTGAATTTATATCGAGGGCGGAATCAACATGGTGTTGTTAACAAGCCAAGCAAATCTAGGGAAATTCATTCAAATCAGTACTGACCAGGTGATAAACATCATGTGATCGCAAATTTTGGTACCCGCTTTACGGTTCAATTGCTCTGTTTGTTAGTTCACGTGGCCAGCTTTAGACTAGGATAGTCAGATGAGATCTGTAGATGCAGAGAGAAAGGAGACTAGTGAAGAGTATATAATGACGAGCAATGCCTAATATTTAACATATCTTCATCTTCAGCAACGACCAAGCATATCTAGGCAAGTGCATGTACCCAATCAGACACCTCGTAAAATAGTTTTGGGCAAAACTATGCGTTAAAAATGTTCCCCACCACTTTTATTGGATGTCTGTCCATTCCCGTAAATTATATACAGATAATCAGTGATGGATGAAACAACCAAGCAATTTGTAAGGATTTTCCTTAAAAAGTAATGACACAACATATTCTTTGGCCGGCAGCAGAAACACACTCAAGAATTAAGACTCACTCCCGATTCTCGAGGTTATTAACGTTAGTTTTCTTTTAGACAAGTTAACAAAGACCATATGGATTAAATATACACCAAAAGCCAATTGAGTTTCGTCCATATTGAATACTCTGAAATCTTTCCATAGATGCCTTTTGCTGAACAGGCTAAGCTTTCTTGGCTCAACCGGCTTGCAATATGTAGATGGCCATTACTCGAACACGAGTGTGAGTGTGGAAGGGGAGGCTTGTGGACCCTCCTAGATAATCCATTTAGCAAGATAAATTTCATGTTCAGGGCTTGACCTCTGAAAAGTTGATTTACTACATATGTCATCCGTTATCCCGGTCGTGGCGCGACGCGCTTATGCGGTAAACGCCCGGATGCGGTTAGGCGTGCATAACACTGACGTGCCCCACATAATAAGCGATAGTCGGGGGGACTCCTTGCTATGTTTACTAGAACTCTCCAGAAGTCTTCAGAAGAGTCGAGAGTACTCCGGATGATTCTGAGTATGTCAGGAGCAACGATGGTAAGGAGTAGAAAGTAACGTTCTAGTACGAAGGAGAAAACTATATATTTCAATATTCCAGAACGTATGCATATTTAAAATTAACTTATTTTGTGGTATTATTTTCGTGTATTGACCGTCTGCATTTACCCTTAACAGCTTTTTGAATAGTAGCGAAAAGTGGACTCAAGGATTCCGTTTGCCTTCGCAACTGCCCTCTGACTTTTATAATCTCTAAATCTGAAATCAGTGATAGCCATCAGTACTGTTTATTCAACCTTGAATGGTAAAATTTAAGTGAGGATGGTAATAATGTGTAAAAATATTCTAGTTGATGTGGTCATAAGTGAGACAAAGGGTAATTAAATCCATGTCACGGTGTGATTGATTGAGAGGAAGTTCGCGTTAGGCTTAAAATCGTGTCCTACTTGGTACATGTACATGTATTTACTCCTTATCCAAAATTTGCGCACAGCAATCAGTTGTAGGGATACGCGAAGTTATGACACGGGCCTCAGATCCAAGAGATACATTTACCCATTTTTAATTAGTTATAAGATATGAGATGCAGGCAGAGCCTCTTCGTTTGATTACCCGGATACGGCCAAAACATCCAGTAATAGTAATAGATTCCATTGAAAAAACTATGCGAACAGATCCTCGAACTGACCTTTCCTTCATTGAGGGACCGGAGAAAAAAGTAAATTTATAAAAGCCGTGTCTATTGCGACCCTGTACCCTAGTCAAACCTGTAACATGGCGCGCACGTAGTTCCAGGAATTTCGGGGGGTCGGGCCTTAATACAAATACAACGGCGCTCGAGTAATGGCCGACAACGACCCTCATAGGGCGTTGGATGTCCGACGAAGCGCATCATGTACTTCCATCCCCGACTCTCGCTGAATTCCTTTCTTGCCATCGCAAGGACGACACTTGCCGGCTACAATGTCTCGTACCCCGTGCCGCCGACACTTGCGCATAATTCATGGACCTTTGTCATCGGCAATGAGTCTGCCGGTAATATCCACCCTTTCTACCAAAGAACATGCTCGATGGTAGCTGCTTTGTGTCACCAAAGAGAATACTATCGCTAACTTGTCCGTAGATCTTGACTCGCTCTGTAGCGCCGTAGTGATGGCGTACTTGCTGACCTCTTTTTCCAAGAAACTCTATATTCCACTTGCTAATATACCCCGCTCGGATCTTCCCCTCCGCCGTGAACTCTTGCCGGTCTTACCACACCCGTTGGTGCCTGACGACTTACTAACGTTGTCGGACCTGCCCGCGCCACTGCCCCCACCCGCACTCACTCGCTGGCTCTTAGTCGACCATAATGCTCTAACCGGCGACCTGGGTAGAGTATACGGAGATCGCGTCGTCGGATGTATTGACCACCATAAAGAAGAAGGACGCGTACCCTATGGACCGCACGCAGGAGAGGGCATCGATCATGAGCCAAGGATTGTCCAAGAAGCAGGTAGCTGTAGCAGTCTCGTAATAGATTGGGCTCGTCATAAGATAGAGCCTGTAATCGAGAGTCAGGTGGTGGAAAACGATCAGGTGTTCCATGAAGGCGGTCTTGTGCCACAAGCAGGTGCGCGCTTGGTGTGGGACGCTCACATTGCCCGCTTAGCTTTAGGGCCGATCCTGATCGACACGACGTGCCTCAGGTCCTCCAAAACAACCGCCGTTGATATCGCTGCAGCTACATTTCTAGAGCAATTCATCAAAAAAGATAAAGGGACCACGTACAACCGAGAAATATTTTTTGAACAGATCACGGCCGCCAAGGAAGATCTTAGTTCCTTTTCCCTAGCTCAAATTTTGCGGAAGGACTACAAACAATGGGATGACGACGAGCCACGAGTTCCGCGGAACACATCATGTAATCTTGGTAGCTCCTCCGTTGTCAAGCCTATCGCATATCTACTTGACAGAGCAGGTAGCAGATCTTCTTTTTTATCAGCTCTCCTGGAGCTCATGCACGAAAAAAATATCGCACTTTTTGCGCTGATGACGACTTCACGGCCGAACAACCAACTTCATCGGGAATTGCTAGTCTGGGCACGGGGTGAACAGGGAGTACGCGCTGCTCAAATTTTCGAGTTAGAGGCTGGCTCTATATTAGGCCTGGAGATGAGCAATAACGGGGAGTTGGACTTAGATACAAATGATCCGATAGCAGAAGACACTGGACGCGATGGAATCATGTGGCGGCGGTTTTGGAGGCAAAAAAATGTGGAGAATAGCAGAAAACAGGTTGCCCCTCTCTTAAGAAATGCCATCAGGAGGAGCGAGGGCTTAAAACTATAAGATCACTGGAGTAATTCCACTTAAGCTTTTGGAAGGCTGCTATTAAACGAAGATCATTTGAGCTTTTAAACTCCATCCATCACATCCTTTAAAATAGAATTATGTATTAATCATAAACTAGCAAGTGATTGGTTCTGTAAAACCCAATCGACTTACATCATCTCACTCATCGTTCGCCGTATCTGTTTGAGTACATGTCTCCCCGAACTTTATCTGCATAAAAAAATCTTGCTCCTGACCCAAATAGCCAAAGTCAACCAAGCTACGCCACACTAAGCCATTCAATTTTTTGCTTACAATCCGTTAATCCTCCTAACTTTTTACTATGTATAAGTAACCAAGGCGTAACAGTAGTTGATGAAAAGTAGAAAATAATCGCAACTGCATTCCATATGCCACTGGAAGCTCACTTTGTCGGGTTCTAAGTTTTTCTATAATTTCGTTTCCTCGGAGCATTTTAAAACTTGGAGGAGCCCGAAGAGTCGTGGAATAGGGTAATAAAATTTCTTCTACTCCATTTTATAGAATTCGTTGCTCAGCCAGGAACTTCTCCACTTTCTCTCTTTGCTCGTCCAATGAGCCTCAAATCTTCATCGGGGCTAATGATCCCGAAATCTCCATTTTTGTCTAAGTCCCACCAGCTTCGAGGGGATTTATGGAAAATTTCAGAATTAGACCTAGGTGTTTCGATCTGATTTCTTCGTTGCGCCAATTCGTCGTCTCGTCTCTGATATGCCACTCTGGCTTCTCGAACCATCTCATCCCTGGTTCTTCCTGGTCCAGCCTGAGGAATAATATTTCTTGCACGATCCCAACCGGTCCAAAATTTTAAACTACCATAGAAAGATCCGTCACTTCCTGGGATGTGTCGCCATGGCTTTTCACGAGTTGAAAATAACCAACAATCTACAACTGCTTGTATACAAGTGCAAACTGTTGTGACACACGTCAATGCAAAAGGAGGATTCATGGCGTATCTATCTTTATACTGCAATATGTGAGTTACGAATGGCACCATCCACATGCCTACGTATACCAATGGATAGATAAAGAGAATTCGCAATTGCCTCCGAATCTTGTCTCTTGTGGCAATAATTTCAGCCTTTGCTGACATCTGTCCAGAAAATTCGTTCGGCAGCTGTAATATTGATGGTGAAATGTTGGTATTTTCACTATTTGATGGATGTTTCATAAAACCAAAGATATCATTGCTTGATAACTTCTGACTTGTGAGTCTTACAAAAGATAAATCCGTCCATGAGGTTGTCCGAGATTTAGTCGCTGTTTGAAACTCAATGCGAGCTGAATCATAATTAAAAGGTGTCAAGGACGGTGACACGAGAAGTGGGGGAGGCTGCGATAATGTTGACGCTAGAGATGAGTAGTCGTCAGTCATGGTATTCGCGGAGGATACAATTGATGTGCCATTTACTGGCGGACAGTCTGATAGAGCTGTAAATCGACAAACATCAGCGAAAGATTTTTGTGAGGCTTCAGAATTGGCGACAAAGTTTGACTCCTCATTCCAAACCTTCGTTGTTGGACTCAAGTCAGGTGTTTGACAAATACTCGGTAGATGCGAGGTAGAGCTAAAGTGTTTTGGACACGTACCCCATCCCGTTCTTGGAATATCTATTTCATTTTTTCTAAAGTTGTGGAACTTTCTGCGAGCGTAACAATAGATAGAGCCATAAAGGCTCAGAATGACGAGTAAAATTACATACCGAGGAATCCAATCCAAGGCTAGACGATACCAAACTGGACGAACTGGGAGATAGCAATATGTTCCTTCTGCGACATACGCATTTGGACCACCAATAAATGCAAGTGAAGCAATTATAATTGGAAAAATACACCAAAATGCGTATGCACTATGACGATAAGGGTAGAGACCCTTTTCTGTTGAAAGTGGTTTATGATTAAATATGAATAGTGCACTATGGATTGCAATTATAAGAGCCGCAACATCTGGAAGTAGCGGTGAGGACGTGTGCTTTACTTTCAAAGCCTAGAAGACATACCGGCCTGCTCAATACCTACAGTGAGGAAAAACCCACTTATCTGACAAAATAACGAATCGTCACGTATTGGACCGTTCACGAAGACAACAAAAGGATATACCATAAACCAAAGAGCTTTAAACATGTCACTCTGAATAAGCAACATGATAAGACTAGCATCAGTTAGCAAGAGTCTACAAAATCAAAAGGTTGTAAGTAATACTCATGTCGAAAATTCCTGCGCATTTTCACAAACCAGTAAAAAGCCAGGGTTGAAGAGGCGACACTGACGATGGCAGATATCAAGGCAAGGATCATCAAAATGTGCTGTTCTCTAGGACTAATCCTCGAAACAATTTGATCTTTACCTTCTTCATTCCTCTGACCTAACTGGTGCGCAAACGTCATATACGCTGGACCAACCGAAAGCAACGGCATTGTGCAAGACGGTTAGTCTGTGTAAGCTTCAAAGGCCAGAGACTAAAGAAGTGAGAGAGTCGCCCTATCTTCGGAGTTGTCACATCATTGATAGGTTCATTAAAAACTTGTCTGCTTCATCTACATTTACCATATAGATGCGATGTAAATGAAATAGAGTAATGCCCTTTTCCCGAAATACTTGGTCAAGCATTGGCCACTATGATATTTTGTAATGGACGCACGTGTTTAGTAATTGGCACCGGTATTTTAGTTTTGAGCCGATCTCCTGCGCACATCAGATCCAGGAACGAGGAGAGGAGAGTAGGTAGTCGGGATGGCTGGCCATAGAGATGGGATGAAGTCTCTGCTTTGTCTGACATGAACAGTATACTAGTAAGACGATCTCTTTAGGGTGGGGTTCCGGAAAGTTATTGCCGAGAGGAAGCTTGTACATGTTCATGCACTACTTTGTTGTATAATTATAACACGGACCTTCAATTGAATGTTTAAAGCATTTCTGAAGATCAAAGCAGTGACCTTCCGCTCCACTGATCATCAATTTCTCCTTAGAGACCGACCGGGCCGTATCGGCTATATTTTATTCTCGGCCGGTCGGATGATGTTATTGCATCGGCGTCGTTAAGGGAAACAGTGACGCATATAACTGCATCGGCTACCTGAATACCGTTTATGGTACACTTTTAAAGTCTGATTAAGAATGAATAAATATGCATCTGATAAGTTTTCTTAACTATTAGCTCGGTCAGATCAGTGGGCATCCATCGTCCAGCCCTGTTTTATTGATGGGCAATTTTCGAACTTAAAAACCTTAAACATAATTGTTTTGCGGCGACAGTTTTTTTTTATTTTTTTTATTTTTAATTCTCACTGCAACGCCAATTTTTAAATAATACATGTAATCAAGTCCAGTCTAGACACGGCAAAGAAAGCCATTTCCATAGTTATTAAGTGCGGCAAATAAAGGGTTTTGACAAGGTATGCAGCCTTTCGCTTACTAAAAGTGACGCTATACTATATATCGCTACAGGTACGCTAACTGCCTTAATACATATGATCGACGGATGATCTACGATGAATCAGTAATTCAGTTTGTGCACGTGCTATGCAACTTTTCCTATGATTCTCCGTCTCTCCCCATGGATATACTCATTGTCGTCGTTGCAATCATTAGCATCATCACCCTTACAAAGCTCTACTGAAAATTATCACTTACTTATTTACCTTCAATTATATCGTTTATAAGTTAGGATCGACATGAATCTGAGTTATTAAATATATCTGCGAATGAGCCAGTCAAATTACTGCAAAGATCGATCCTTCGCAGGCGCCTCCATTATCACTAGCTCATGCCTGAACTCGTACAAAAATTGGATTACAAAAGGCAGGCATGTTAAAGGAGACGAGCACTTCCCTCAAGTTTCTTGAAAAGGATAGGGAGAAGTGCGACGCTACATGCGTCGTAGACAATTTACAAACGCGGCTAGAATGGATGCTCAAGGGCTCCATCATTGGGAGAATAAGCTCTTCCTTATTTTGGGTGAAAGAGCGGGATTCCATCACTGCAGAAAGATACAGTGAAAGAATAATTCTGCTCACCCATGTCGTGGTCTCCAGAAGTCTAGTTTTATAGGGAATGCCGGACAATGCTCCTGCTCATAAAGCGGTTCAAACCATGAAGAAGATCAATCTCCGATTAATTCTTCTTCACTGAATGGTTGCCACTCTCCCCAGACCTCGAACCAATTGAACACGTCTGGAAACTGATGAAGGATTCATCTAAAGGACTCCTAGGAGCCTTCAACTCATATCCCCACTCATCTATTTTTTGCCTCGTCTTTGTTAAGGTGCGGGTTGTGGTAAAGCCCGAGATAATTGTAGTACCCGCCCAGTATTGAATGGAACAAGACGATTGTTTAACAACCCGCTCGAATTACTTTATCCAATAATCCTTCTTCCCCAACTCCGTGGTAAAATTTAATAAATCTTTATTTCTTTACTGGTTATGCATCATTTAGAGATGAAAGGTCTGAGATCTGACTCAGACATTTTGACTCTAAAACAGAGAAGGGTGCCAAATCCAGCGGCTGGAGGATGTGAGAAGAGTGAGCCGGTAAGAACAGAAGTTTAATCTTATGTTTTTAAAACAGCTGCATGAATACCAGGTTAGTATGGCTACCGTGGCCATCGAGGACCAGGAGTTTGGCTCAATCGTTTGAACAAGCTGCAGGAATAAAAACGGACTTCAACCATTCAATACCAATTGCTTTCATTACCAATCGCTTTTGATGTCCATCCGTTATTAGAAGTGGTGTATAACCAATTCGGAACTGACTCGCTGGTAAACCAGCGGTGTTGAAGATTTTTTCCCTTGAAAATGACCAAGCATCTCAATTTTTATCCATCGACCGATACAGCCTCGATTATTGCCACCATTCTCGGGTTCAGGGCTCTTTACGCAGACCTTCTTACTGCAGCTGGCAAGGACTCGGGGATTATTACAAACCCCTAACGCCACTCGAGTTTCATCCATATTCCAGATGTTAGCGTGCTTAATATTTAATTTAAGACTTTACAAGTCTCATCAAATTTATCTATAAAGACTTTTATATCTTCAGGCTTAGCTACATTAGATCTACAGGCCTCTAGCTTCCTTCTAATAACAGAATACTTCCTTGAATTACGGCGAAGGAAGTTGGAGATCCAGTCTTTGCTAAGTGACTCATGATCCCCATTTGCTTTAAAAATTTCGCTAACCATTTCACTTGTTCATTGTATGGCCGGGTGGACTTCCTCGAGAGTCCTCATTGAGAATCCAATCAGCAAGAAATTCCTCTTTATCTAAACTTAATCTCTAGCGATATTGTTGTGCTACAACCTGGCTCCTCGATTCATTCAGGTGAGACCTAAAAGTGCTTCGAGGCACACCACATGCCTTGGGAGCAGCACTTTGGCTTGTAAAAATACCATCTTTATAACCTTGGATGGCAGGCTGAATATCAATTTTAAAGGGTTTCATGTTTACTAACTAAACTAGATCTCCTGGTATAGTACAACCCAATAAAGCCCGAATAAAAATATTTTCTCTTCCAAACTTTACCATCCCGATTGTGTCTCGCTTTTGGAGGACTGAGTTGTCTTTCTGCCATGAGAAGTGCATTCTACCAATATCACTAGTCCGGTTAACTACAGTCTTATCGCACCAAATCACCTCATTTTAGTCTTCAATGGTTCATTCCTTGTTCTTGTGTGTGGATTTCTGACGGTCTCTTTCGTCGCTAACCGAAAGCTATTTTTTTGGTCTTTCGAGTCTATAGTCCTGACACTTTTAAAACATGTCTGACTGTTTGAGCAGTTATGCATTCACCCGCAGCCTCAAAGCGACTACCATTATATTGGAGTTTTTTAGGTCTTGTGAGTTATCTAGTGAGTTTTCTTGGACGTCCTTATTATCCACCCCCACTGTCTTCAGGGACCGTCCCACTAATATGGTGAAGAAAATATCTAGTAATTTTTAGCTCCTTTCCGATGGTACAGTATGGTTTTTTAAGGGGCTTTACGATTTGCTCTCGTAGTGCCCCGTTCAATTTTGGCATCTCGCAATTTGTATTTAGATTACTCAATCAACGTCAAAGTCTACTCCTATGCCTCAAGTTTTTTCAAAAATTTTATGCACCAGACTGGACTTATTTGAAATATATATCAGATGACACAGAAATCAGTGTGCATGACTGCCAAATATGTTAATGTTTGGAGATGGTGATGAGCAAAGTGGTTGAAAAAAATGCTGATCTGTTAGTCATCTTCAGATCACAACTTTTTTCCAGCAAAATTATAGGTAAGCTTCAAATTCTGAACACTGGATGTCTACCATGTTGAAGATACCAATCTGTGCAACCTCAAGGAAATGAGTTAATGCCTTAGACATACATACATTGGTCTGTGCGTAGATATAAACATGTAGATAGATTACCTTCATAGCGATTGATGT
>JAATOF010000296.1:0-17721 GCA_013170925.1 Podosphaera leucotricha | reverse complement strand
TGCTGTAGATTGGGGGATCCTGTATTCTAGATATCCTTCATACGTGCTATGTACCCAAGGGTCTGACCAACATCAGACGATAAATAATACACACACATACAATACCTCGATGATATAGGCTCCATAGAATCTGAGCTCACTGAAATACCTTCTAAGGTGTCTCTAATCATATCTGCCATAGCTATGAAGCACTGAGCTAACCGATCTACTATAAGCAGGCGCCTTAATTATGGGAAGATAGTATCTAAAGAGGCACATTTCTAGTCTCAGAAAGATTCAGAAAAGAGCAGGAAATTGAGCTCATAGGATTGATCACCATATAGTGCGAGCTCTGTTTACCTCCCACCCCATCGATGGTCATCGATTTCGCTTGAAAAATGGCTGGGTATGAACTTTTAGGGACTCGGAACTTCGTTAAGAGATATCATGATAAAATATATTCGAGATATCTCTATTACTTGGACATAACAGGCCACAATATTCATTCTAGGGCAAGCTATGAACAATATTCCTGGATTATCGGCTAAAAAATTGAAGAACATACAATAACTGCTGCAAGTATGTATAACATGGGTTAAAAAGGCTTCATGATAGGTATGGAAGAAAAGGGAAGAAAAATGTTTACCATTAACATCCATGCTAAAGGCGAATCTGTCAGAGCCGGCCAGGAAGGTAATGAAGAGTGGGTTACTTGTCTTGCAACAATCTGAGCAGATGGGACCAAATTATCCCCAGGCTTGATTTACAAAGCAGCCTCTGAACAGTAGTCAAGATAACTAAATTGGTTCATTTCGTAATAACAAACATCAGTGCCATTTCTCAAGTTTACCCAATGGATAACAAGGATGGTTTGGCTTGATTGACAGAGATGTTCGAGAAAGAGACGAGTCGTAAGGCTCCTACTGGTTGGTTATAGCTCACATTTAAACATAGCATCCTTGGACACTTTGTATCGAGTGTTGAATCTTGGTATACATCTATCATCCTCACTTTTCACATAAGTTTCAGTCGCTGGATATTCCTTGCTTCTCTCCATTAGCAACTTATTACAGCCAAGCTCTTACCAAATGGAATCCCACCAATTCTGGATTTGAAACATTGAACGAAGAGCAAATTCATTAATTTATTCCGGGAGCACGAGAGAATCAGAATGAGCGTGAGCTTGAGTTGCGACTTGCTAGGGCTCATCAACAGGCTGCACAGTAGGAAGCCAAAACTGCCAAAGAGGTTGAGTAAGAACTCGATGGAATTATCTGTCAATATTGATATTATAGTCATACTTTAGCCATTATATAGCTCTATCTTTTTTTTAGATTAAATTGCTTCTTTTGATGATATACATATTTGTTTGGACAATGACCTGCTGAATTAATTCATCTGCTAAAAGGCGTGCAATTCAAAAGCCCGTGCACGTTGGTGCAGACTTTTAATGGTGATTATACTCTAAGTAGTGGTTTGATCGAACCAGTTGAAGGACTGATGACTGAGGGGTAATGAACAACCCGCAGACTTGATTTCAGAGGAGTCAGGAAAGCAGATCAACTTGAACTTCCGTCACAAGCTTCAAAGACTACCTCATATCCCTAGCAGGTGGTACGTCTTCCTGCTCACTCGTGACCAAAGACTTTTCCACCTCTAGCATTCCCGAGCAAATAATTGTTCCCAATCATACACTTGGCCTATACTGGGATTTGATGGCCTGGAGATCATCATCCACTCATCATCATCATCATCATCACCATACTCTGGCACCTGCTTAGGATAGACCACGGCGGAGGAGAACGAACTAATTTCGCCGCTCCAAAACCTGCCGCTCCTCCGACTTACTGCCGTGCGCGTGGAGCTGTCCTCTTCCCAGGCAGCCTCAAACGCAGGATTCTGACTACACCTGCGACGTTTGGACATGGCTCGTCGCCGAGTCGCAGCATGGCGCACTTCAAACCAGCGGCGCGATGGATGCGTGACTCGGGGCGTGCGAGGCAAGTGGCCTAGCCCAGTCATGGGTGCGGGTCACACAGACCGTTGTCGCACTGAGACCGCCAAGCTGGCCGGCCCCTTTGACCTACTGTCCGAGCGTCCCGATAGGGCTTGCTCGGACCCCACGCACGACCTGTCTCATAGGGCTGAACGATGGTGCGGCACGCCGGACGCGCGACGTTTATAGAGCCGCCGTCGCGCATGCGCACCGCTTTCGGAAGCATTTGGTCTCGACTACCGACGCGGCGCTTCATAGGATGCCTCGGTCACAGGTCTGAGATCCAAATATAGTTAGCTAGCCACCGAGCCCGACGACATGTTGGACCAAGCTCCTATGCTGCAACTCATCTCCCGAAGAGTGTGTTTGCGACCGGAGGAATCCTGTGATAGAACAAGTGGGCTTCAGAATAATCGATACGCCTTCATTCAGACAGACACATCCGCACAATCATGAAACTGTGACAGATGAAGGAGCTACGTGATCCCAATATTTCTTTTTAGCCCAGCAAACTCATACTACTCATACGTGCTAGCTATGCTTTGGCGTATTTATTTGATGCATTCAACTTGGTCAGCGAACATAACAACATCACTTGATATTAAAGCGAAAAAAGGGCTTTTGAAAGCGAGAAAAGTGAAAAATTAGTTGAATTGAAATGAGTTAACTTTCAATCATGATGATCTAAGTAGAAAATTGGGCGAGACATAAAATATCGTCTGGACGTGAGCTATAACAGTAACCGTGATTAAGGCGTTTTACTATGTCAAAATAGGTTCAAAATATTTAGAAATACTGAAGTAGAAAGGAGTCCGTCATGTGAGATTTGGCTAGGCGATATATACATTCTATCATAGTGGTGGAAGGTCTATTATACTGTGCAGTGACCTGAGAATCTTTTAGAGTTTGCAAGCCTTCCTCCATTTTAGATATCGGCAATTTCTCAATATAGAAAGGTGAAGTGTAACATCTACATATGAATATGTACATTGCTTTATCGATCGGCCCCGAGTGGTTGCAAAACCTCTATTTATCAATATCTCAAGCCATCAATAGTTAAATCATCGTGTGTTCGTGGGAGATAACCTTATCCGCCATGAAAATACCTTGCTCTACAGTTGGAGAGAGAAGAAACCATCTCATATGATTCCAAGTTTGTCAGAGTGTGGTACAATGTAAGCCTAAGCTTTAGACCATATTAACTGCGACACGCTGCAGACATGGCTAAGAATCCAGGGATGTTACATAAGGTACATCATGGAGTGCCATTCAATTGCTGATCTGTTGGGTTCCAGTTGTTATAAATCAGGTGGAGTGGCGTGTCAAGCTATGTTTGCCTATATCCGATAAGCCACACACGTTGTATACAATAATTTAAGGGATTCCATAGTGTGACTGATATTTCCTCCGCATCATCCTTTCTGTTCCTTATGATAGATTGTAGAAACTAATGAGTGTTCGCTGGAAAATGACTGATTTTTTCTCTTCTATCGACCTTTAGCAAATATATCTAGAGTAACTGACGGAACCACGCCTCTAGAGCTAAACGTTCTTGCTCGACAGTGATGAATCGACTGTCAAAGCACTCTAAAGATCGTGGGACTGAACAAATTTGTAGGCGGTATTCGTTAGTGTTACACGAAATCCGTGGGATGCTGCGGCGACAGAAGTGCTGGCATCGATCAGCGGATCATGCTGCTGAGTTTCTCAAGAAGAATATATCAGATATGCCATCCTTCATCTATAGGAGAGGTAGAGTGTACTGAATGAGCGGCTGAGCGAATGGGCTTACGTTTCTGGTAGCTTATGTGTGTACAATGTCTTCACGTTCTGCCGAACATTTCCGAAGAACATGTCACATAGCCAATTGGGTAAAAGAGCGTGCGTGAATCAAGTATCAGTAATCTTGTAAGAGTAGAAATACTGCCAGAAATTGACCATAATAGATGCCTGCAGTGTGAGTGATTTCTACGCGCCGACATTTGAGGGGGTTCATTGCCGTGTGAGAAAAATCTCAATGTTCCACGAATCTTATCAGGTAAGATGCCCAAAACGAATATATGTACTTCTAGTTCCTAGATTTGAAATGGCCAGGAGTTACTGAAGAATTCCGAGAATTGCGGAGATTTTTTTGCAGAAAATAGCTTTGCATTCCATTTACTCTAATTTAGCGAGTCGTATAAGAGTCAAACCTCATTAGATGTTTTTTCTTCGCTAGTCGTCGAGTTAAGATCGTTTCTAAATCCACAAAGAAGAGGCTTCCATGAACTAATTCCTAAGCAAGTAATTGCTGTTGCGGGTTCCACCATACTCCATATCGTAACCTTCGCTACATCATGTAGCATCTCGGTTCCCTCGGGCATCGTGACGATGTAAGTGATACGAACTATATTGGTTAGGCCAGCAATTAGCCCAAGACTTAGCAGCACACTAGTTGTTATTTTTGTCTTTAAGGGAATTGAGAGATTGTAGATTAACGTTATGGGAAGAACTGCAAATAAAATGTCTGCGATAGTTCCGGTAGCAGCATGAACGATGCACAGAGCTTCTACAAGGTCTATAGAAGACCATTTGTAGCTTGGTATAGAGGGGTACGGGGACCTAGAAGTAATATTTGGGATACTTTGGAATATGTTAATGAAGAACAGAAGGATGCCGATTGCACTGATCAAAAAAAGAGTGTACAATATTATGAGACGATATCCTCGGCTTCTAGGTGCAAGCTGTAGAAGAAAAAAACCAACTGATAAGCGTGTAAATAAAATTGTTTGCGTGTAGAAGATTTTTCCATACGCTAAAAACTAATAGGATAGAATGTTAGGATTTTTTTAACTACAAAAGAGTTGGAGTCAGGTTACTTTAACAGCGATACCAACGTCAGTTGGTCTTATATCTTGAAGGTACTGGCCGCCGCCATGTAGGGTGCCTATGATATTTGAAGCAATAAGAAGAGTGAAAGAGAACTACAGTAGAGTCAGCTGACAACATTCCGAGCAAGGTTTTTGCGCTGCTGAAAGACAATGAGGAGCCTACCAGACTTGAAACGAAAAGCCAATCTTCAATTCTCCATAACTGAAGAAGGTAACAGCGCACGTAAATTCGACCAAGCGAGAAAATCCAAGCCACTGCCAACATAAGGCAGGAACTAAGCATGAGTGCCAGCCCATATCCATTTTTAAGATAGGCGGTGTCCATGCCGACCTGGACAATCTGACAACGAAAGTATAAGAATCACGAAGGGCAGAGAAGAATTATCATGCTGCTGATATGGACCTTCCATCTGAGCACGACTCGTTTTTTTGCGCTTGGATCAATTCTAGTCCAACGACTGGTTTCAAAAAATCTTGATCTTTTTATCTGCGGGTACAGATCGCATGACACGTGTAGCAATTTTCTTTGACGTTTTTCTCCCAAGAGAAACTTCTTGGATGCTTATCTTCTACCCGTCCACGATGTATCTGGATCTAAAAGTGTATGAATAAGATTTTGAGAGTCAATCGGTTGATGATGGACACTGTAAGAAATCTCACAGTATCTAAAGAAAAATTCACTGATCAGATAAGTTCTCTCGAATTTAGCCGTGTTTTGCGTTGTTTGGCCTCGTTATGCTTGTGGTGAAATTTGATCACCGTTATCAAAAATGAAGTATTGTTGTCTTGGAATATTAAGAAATATTGAACCTGTAGCTTGCAGGACGAGAAATCAACAGCTTGAAGACATCGTATATATTGAACAGCTTGTATATCCAAAGCTGACTATGACAGGTATAAAATATTCGATTGAATGAATTTAATCTGGACATTGTCTCGAGTTATTTCCCTAGTACCTATACAATTTAAATGAGGTTTCAGTCATAATTTTTGGTTTCAGAGCTCTTTTCACCAGGTTTATGTTAGTAAGATATTTAATGTGGATAAGTTTGTAGTTCAAAAAAATAAATCTGATATTAGTGGGCTCAGTCAGCTGCATGAACCTGTGTAAGCGCACCGAGTTGAGACAGAATGTTGAAGGCCAGTGGATGGTGTTGAGATAATATTTTTTTAAACGCGCTTAAGATGAAAATAAAGTTTAGTCGACAGATGATCCACGACTGGGGACGGACGATATCTGTCAAACGGTCCGGCCTCCGTAAAAAACGTTAGACAACGGCCGAAAATTACGAAATCGTCTTCAACAATTGGTAGAATCAAGCGTGAATGGATGATAAGTACAGATGGTCAGCTCTGAAATAGACAAGAGAATTAAATCAAAACGAGCGACTCAATTGCCATGATCTAGATGGAAATAATTTGTGTAAATTGATACGTTGCACATCATTACATTTCTGAAGTCATTAACAGTTACAACAACAACAACACTCAGTTGAAAGACTGTCTTAACAATGTCAGGGTTATTGAGCTCTGACTATTTCTCCTCATCGCAATGCTAACTACGTAGCCATGTCCAATAATTAATTGACAAAATCCTCGAGAAGCGCGACCAGGCGTGAATAAACATACCAAACGTGTCACAAGAGGTTCTTTCTGCTGGAGCTTTGGAAATTTATCTCTTAGCCGCCACTGATTGCCGCCGTAGTAGTCCAGATTTGTCGTTAAGGTTAAAAGTAAAAAGATATTCATTGGGCCCTCGTGAAGTAACTTCAGGAGTGGGGTCTGAAACGCTCCCACAAAACGCCAAAAACCTGGATTTATCATCACCTATAGAAGTACATGATCTGATCGGATTATATCATATACACAGGGATCAAACTCAATACCGCCAATATTTGCACCCATTATCTCTCTCTATGAGCATGGATTAGAGTAAAGAAAGATTCGCTATTATCAAGTTTCCCATACTTGTATCTGAAGTGAAATTGAGCGTTACTATGGCAGAAATATACAGCAAGACAGGTATTTCTCAAAAGAACCTGCCGGCCAACCGAGGAAAGAAGAAAAGTGATTCGGCTGGTCTATAACTTACGTAGAAAAGCTACAACCCAATGTTTAAATCTCTAATTTATATCTCAAGGCCCTCTATTTGCTATTCATCTAGGCTGCCCCAGACGCAGTAACTGCCTCTATGGGGATCCTGGTCATAATCCTGCGACTGTACTTATATGTACACGTAGATTTACATCATCGGCATATCCAGGAGTCATGATACGTACATGTTATTATCAACTTTTCACGTTCTATGGCTCTCTGGTCAGGTCGAATCACTCAGTCAGATAAGCCTTTGATTGTAGTTAGATTATTAGATGTTAAAAGTCATTATTTTTCACGGGAGCCACGTCATTAATGGCAGCTGGGGACCTGTATTTTTCAGCAATACTTCGACTTGACTATTTCGAGCTGCCTTGCGAGCTCGCAAAGTAGACATAGATCAAAGTAGAATTTAGGCTTTACAAGCAACTCGAAGACCTGACTTAACATTAGACTCGCGATAAGCTGGTGATGGCGTTTGGATAGGGTGGGCCAGAATGCTTAGGGTTTTCCGCTGGTCAGATTCAGCACCTAAACACCGGTGAAACAAGATTACTAAGGGGTAGGGCTAGTGTACTTTATGCAAAAAAGTGGCCAAATGTTCAGCAACATTTCACTCTTAAGATTGTAGCCTGACAATAACGCATTAGAATGATTTGAAGAAATTTGCTCAGATGTAATTTAGGATTCCTTTATACTCTGTGTGAAATTGAAGTTTTCTATTTTACTAGAGAAAAAGTTATGAGCCGGAGAAGATGCTATAGTATTTGGTTATTTTTTTTGCATAGCGTACGCATAATATGTCACGAATTGTAAAATAGCCGAGGCTATAGAAACAACACCGCATTGGTATACTGATCGTTGCGCTTCATCGTAAATGACGATAATCTTGATTCCCTGATATGTAGATACAAATCAGCATTTATCTTAGCTATAGACTAGCGTACTTCTAATTAAGTATATTTCCCCTTATGCTGACCTGTAAACGAGTCAGGTGGCATCCGAAACCTTTCGTAAGATCGCTCATCCAAAACAGCAGGTCAGGTCACTTTCTTTCCAACCCATGGAAACGTTCATTCTATATCGGATTCAGACTCAGTACATAGAAATGTAATACTAATTATGCTAATTAAATAGTCTACCTAATTCAAGCCCAATCTATCATCAGAATATCATTTATACATCACAACTCAGCGCTTTAACTAAGATGGCTAATCGTGAATCGTTCATACAACTAGTTGAATTCTAGTGTTTATCTAAGTCTCTAGCTAGATCAACTATGCGAGCTCGCATGGCAAGCTCACAAATTTATACGTTTGATCGTTGACCCAAGGGGAATTCCTTTCCAAGTAGATCCTTGACGATGATTCCTGCCCGCTTCCCTCGAGCCACGCTAGAATCTAGAAAATGGCCTTTTAAATACTCTGATCTGGCTGTGATGATGCTCTCCTTGGAAATAATTGGGGTCCCTGATTTCTTATGACGCCAAGCTAATATTCAATCGGTACTCAAAACTTAGAGGCTTTAGTCGGAGTGTATTTGACGTATTTCGATGGCGTCTCGACCATCTACAATAAGCCATCATTTCCACCTTCCCTACTTGCTATCAAGATATGCTCATTGGTCGCTTGCCAGGCAATTGAGCTCAGGAATTTTACGAAGTTCTGAGAAGCCAAATGTTTTTCTTGGCTCGGCTTCGTATTGGTAAACTTTTTTTTACATGAGGCTGATGATACTCTGATAATAGGACATGTTGAGCTGCCATCCAAGGTATATATATCATTGTAAACCCAAAATACAGACTCCATATATACCTATAGCTTTTTGTACTCTTTTTCTTACATGGGATCAAACATCATGGAGAATCCAATGTTATGGTGGCTGGATGCTGACGGTAAAATAAATCGAATGCTGCAGCCGTTGAATACACGTAATACTTCTAGATTTGTTATAGTAAGAAAGATATTCTTCCAACCTTAGGAAGCTCTTTGACACGCAATTTAAACAAAGTAGTTATATCAGCAAACTGAGATATGGTGGTTATTGTTGATCGGGTGAATGAAATCGGCATACAAATGCTCGCCTCTAGTAGGAGTGGACCTAGGTACTATCACGTCAGCTGACATAATTATAGGTTTCTTGCTCCGATGAAAATTACTGTGAAGTAAAGGGACCACGAAGTGAAAGAATCAATATGGATTCACTTCGCAGCGTCTTGCAGCCCATCACCCACAATCTCCCTCACCAGATTTCCGATATAGCCGTTTCCTTCATCGGTGAAACTTGCTACAAGACTTTGGTGCTCGACATCAATCTCGAGTCCCCAGAATGCCTTAAACTTGCCATCTCAAAGGGCCTCGGCATAGGTATTATCTCAGCTTCTTCTATCGTTAAAATACCACAGATCATGAAGCTGCTGAAATCGCATTCTGCGTCTGGGATTTCTTTTCTCTCCTACCTTCTCGAGACCTCTTCATACCTCATTTCGCTAGCCTACAGCTTTCGACAAGGCTTCCCTCTGAGTACTTTTGGAGAAACGGGCTTCATCATGATACAGAATGTGATCATCGCTGCACTCGTGCTGCACTACAGTGGGAAGGCTAGCGCGTCTGCTCCGTTCGTAGCTGGTTTTGCCCTGTGTGCTGTCGCGCTTCTCAAGCCAACGATCGTAGACATGGAAATACTGAGCTATCTTCAAGCTGCCGCGGGCACATTGGGAATCGCAAGCAAACTACCACAAATATTAGCCATCTGGGAAGCCGGAGAAACTGGACAACTGAGTGCATTTGCGGCAAGTCCTACCTCCCATTTGCCGTTCGCAAGTTAACTAAGCGGTGCAGGTCTTTAATTTTCTTCTTGGCTCACTTGCTCGTGTTTTTACGACACTACAAGAAGTCGACGATAAACTGATCCTATATGGTCACCTTGCCGGATTCGTTCTCAATGCTGTCATCGCTTTTCAGATGTTGTACTTCTGGAATGCGCGAGCCAAAATACCTTCACCTTCAAAGAATATAGGCAAGATTTCAGGTTTGTCGCTCGATTCCAAATCTACCTCTTCACGAGAAAAGAAACATACTACTCGTAGACGTGGATAGTAAATACAAGTCCCAAAATTTGCGCTGTTTTCCTGCTACTCTGGCACTCTGAGTTTCTACGGGTACTTTTCTGGAGTTAATTCAGCTCTATAATTCCCTTGATATACTGTCATCTCGTACAAGTTCCCTCGGGAAGCCCCAGAGCAAGATATATCTGAAACCCAGCACAGGTGATAAATGTCAAAACTTGTCACGAAAGTTACCTTACCAGATGAGCTAATTTTTTCACATAATAATTGTGTACTCTCCGCAGTCGCTCACACCATTGCCATACTTGACATTCCTCGATATTGTCAGCTCCCCCTATTCCCACACCTCTTCTTCTCGGGGAATCTTGAATTTTTAGTCAAAAAGCTATGATTTATGGGAATTGGCCAGGGAAATCTACATAACACTATAGATATGTAATAGAGATAAAATCCTTTGAGGTTTGGAAGTTGTAGTGATGCTCTATTATAGATTTTCAAGCGAGGACAAGTGTAAGGCCTTGACCTCAAACGTCAAACATCCCACGAATAAAGTAACTTAAAATATAGAGAGATTAGGTAAAATCTATTTCGGTGGACAGGCCTATCGATGGACAGAGTTATGTCTTGCGAACCGAAAAATCCTTAAAAGGTGGTCCCCTATGAGGGATTAGGCCTTGGCCTAGGACTTCACAGTTTATCTTTCTGGCGGGCATAGCAGTTACTATTACCCCTGAGGCCAGAGAGAAAGCAACACGATCTCGGTTAGCAAACCAGTACAGTCATGGAGACGCCTTATGTTTTGTCCCCTAGCCATGGCATGATGAAAAACTAACGACCGTTCCTTTACTAAACCCCACCTTACCAGCGGTGTGTAATTAGTGCAACAAGACTTCGCGGTCGCTGCTAATGCTCTCTATCCCTGGTTCTCTATAACCACATTCTTGACGCCCCCAAGCCATGATAAAAATACAACTGCTTCCTGCAGTGATTGTTAATTTCAAGAGGTCGAGTGGGTGTGTTAAACAATGAATTCTGTTCAGGTCAGATTTTGGCGTTGTCTCACAAGAAGGAAGGCTGGGTTGATCTCCCTCTGGGATCAATATCTGTGAGGAGAATAGCACAAACTTTGGGTTGTATGGCACTGTGCTAGGTGCTTTTCAGCTTGTTCTAATCATTCTCTCTAATTGAATCCATCCTCCTTGACTCAATCATATGGCTCTTTAAATCGCTCTATTTTCATTAATGCGGCATCATTATGAGCAGAGCTCGTTGATCGAATTTCAGTATCTAGACTTGGAAGCCGAGAATGCAGTCAGATCCAGAGTCAGATCTAGGGGCTATAATAAGTGAATAGCATTTGAAAGAAGAAATAATAGACAAATATTATTCATTTTACAGTACTACATGATGTCAAATGAAATATGACTGCTGCTTATCAATATGCGGCCTCTCCTACCATCCGGCTTCGTATTAGGTATAAAAATCCGCTTCAACCAATCAACACCGATAGCATTGAATGTCCATACATTCTCTGAAGAAGTGTAGAGGTAGTCAAGTACGTTCTTTGGCATAAACCAAGTTATTTGGAGGGTTTTACCTTTGAAGTTTGCCGCACAGCACAACTGGTCTCAATAATCGAAACCCATTCACGCTATCCTAGGCTTCTCATATTAATCTTCTATTCCGAGCATCCGCAACTACCCTGGAATCACCACCGACACCGAGCACGACTCCTGTTTCGCTCATATCGTAAATATCTTCTGTGCAGATGTTGTAGTGCCTCCTCTCTTCAAACAGCCGAAGGAAGTGACCTCTTTAGTCGAAAGTCGCTACGTTTGCGCGTGCCGTTTCCACTCTCCCGCCAATGATCGTGTTTACACGTTTATTCCGATCTAAGCGGCTTGGATCTCCGTGAGACCCCAAAATTTGACTAGTCCTTCCCCAAGCTCTTACATAAAATTGGGCATAGCCACATGACTCTTCTTTGAGAATTCAATCACAGGGATGATTCTCTTGATCTGACAATTTCCTTTGCCAAGAATTGTTTGATTTGCGAAAATTATTCGTTAGTTGAAGAGGGTTAAATGCAATAGCAGCGGCATACTGATTCACGATTGTCTATATTGACGTGTTTTTGTTGAATTTATGTGGATCTTAAGTGAACGCGATATTCTGTCAAAGTGATTGATAAACTTCTTGGAGTATGGACTTATTGCGACGCAAAAATACGGTGAGCTTTGCTTGTTGAATAATCATTCAGCTGATTGAGATTATCTACTATTTCTAAATTTTCACTGGGAGAAATACCGCGAAGCGGTCGTGGCATATTCCGAGTCTATGGCCCTAAAGGCAACGAGAAGGGAAGGGTCTCCTGAGGCTTTATATCTTTAGTCTTTAGCAACTCAACAGCCTTACCAATCGCTGCCATCCAAATCCAATCTACGAGCTTATGGGAAATTTTTATGGTGCTGCTTAGGCATCTTCGAGAGAGTTGGAATTGTACTTCTCAACTATTTTGTATCTCCTTGAGCTTTTGCAAAATTTTCTTACAGTATGACGAGACGTCACTAAGGAGTTTCACACTCTCGTATCAAGTATGATTGATACCTTCTTATTGATATTCTTGTTGATGTTCTAGTTTAATCGGCGAAGGCTTGAATTTTTCGACTACATTTTGTCAATTATCGCTCGTATGGATCTCAATATAGACAGTATGGACCATGAATAGTATCCGCGATCGTCTTTTTCGAGGTTTGCTAACGAAATTACAGCGCTTTTTTTTGGTGACACAAGAGCTTCGATAGACTCTTGTAGTTTTGAAAGTTTTTCTTTCTTGGCTCCTATTGGGATCAAACATACTATCCAAAGTCCTTTCTGATAGAAATCCAGTAGAACTCAACTTTCCACGAGACAGAAACTGCTCTGATTGTTATCACGGCAGGATCGAATCCGCTAGTAATATGGAGAATGAGTAGACAATTTTACTTCAATATCTAAAAAAATAATTAGTATTGAGTGTTCAACGACCGAGATAAATAGCTCTTCTAGATGAGGTATTGAGCAGCTTCTAAGAACCAATAGAGGATGTTAATTAACCAAAGCGAAAATTTTTTGCTTTACATGACCTTAATCTGCTAATAATCCCTGTTCTTTTGAGGTAAATGATTTAGAATTCTTTGGCTCCAAGACTGCGTATCTCTTACTTTCTCATCTATGAGATACGCGTGAACTATTTTGACACGCCTAAGGTTAGGTCCGTTTATCTTCATATGTTTTTCAGAAAACCCCATAAATCGACGTCTCCACAACTTTTCATGTCTTCTCGGCGCTAGAATCTTGGGTTTAACATACTCATATACTTTATATCCCAAGGATCTAATATGGCCATCACTTGGTCTAAAACTAAAATAAGTTTCGATCGGAAAAGTGAGCTTACTGTTGACCATTGGTCCGATTAGGAGCTGATTTCGGATGTATGAATCGTATTCAACCGCCTCATTCTAGAATTCGATTGGCAATTCAGCGTCACTAATCATCGCTCTAATTGCCATCTTAGTTATCTGAATACTACGTTCAGCTGGATCATGACGGTAAGATGAAACGATAATTGCTATGAACTTAGCAATAATGCCAATTCCTCTTTGTCATTGTTCCAGAACGTTGTTAAGTTCTGGTACGTTATCCGATCATGCCGCTTAGAGTAACTTTTCTGTTTGCCTTTCTTCTCTGGGCCTTAGTTTTCGCTATTCTTATATTGCCTGGTCCTCTGTTCCAGGTGGAATCGACTATAGTCTACCTGGCCAAATATCAACAACTTATAAGAAATATGTCCAAAGCACTGGTCAATGAGTCTATAGCTAGCTTCTTCCTCCTTTTTCTCAGCGTGATCATCTTCGAAGGAATGATCCATATCCTTGTTCAAAAGTCAGGTATGTGTTTTCGGTGTATTATTGTATTATATGGGCTGAGAGACTCGAAATTTTCAGGATTTTCTAAAGCCGTACACATATTTTGTTTTCTAATTTTTGAGTCGTGGAAATTTCTCCAGAGCTCTTTTGTGATTAGGTTCTAAGATATAAATTCTGTTGTTTTGAACATCGTGGATCATAATAGTCTTGTCACCATGCTTGATTCAAATGTTCTTATTGTCAAAATGCCCTTTCATTCCATGTCTACACAGCTGCTGAACTAAGAGAATTTTGATCTCTAATTTGTTACATCGTAGGAAGTAGTCTTGACAAGACCTGACGAGAGCCATCCGCACATATTACATCCACAGTCCTCCGATGATTTGCCGTCAGTGACACTCACCCAATCTGTGTGTGGTGATGGGCCAAATGCGTTTCATTCTTCCCCTAATCAAGAGGATTTAGCCGATCATCGAGGACGTGGCGCCAGTATCATATACCTAGTAGTCAGAGATGCTCTTACTGATCAGGGCTTTCGTAAGCATTACTTTTTATGTGGAATCATGATCAGAGTCTGATTTGGACCCTTCCAAAAATCATCCTCAGACGTAGTGTCTAAATTATCATCTGGCTCTTCAGCTCTAAACATCAATTTCTAATCAATTTTGGAATTCCACAATAAATTAAAAATTTGTCAGTCAGCTTTAACGTATATTATGACCCCATAGACATAAAAGGCCACATCATGTTATATTATCACCTTTTGCAGTTACAACTGCTTCAATCCGTCCTGGCAGGATTTGAGTTGACTTCGAAATGTACTAGCAAGTACTGAAGCCCACTCTTTCTTCACTCGCTCCTTTAATTCCGCTACTCAATTTGGGGATAATGGGTAACGCCCAAGTCTCCTATTCCATAGGTGCTCAATCAGATTCTGATCTAAGGATTGAGCCGGCAAATATCAAGCATTTGATAATCCTAGACACTAAGGATACTTTTGTAGCCTTGGCGTTGTGCTTAGGATTATTATCCTTCTGGAAAGTCAGCTGATCAATAGGAAGCATATCTAGGCTTCATACTGCAAGAGAGATTTTCCTGCAGAATTTTATCTCCACAACCTGATTCATTATACCTGGTCTAGATCAGGCCATACATCCTTAAATTATTGTGTTATTTCATTATCATTGTTATAATTATATTATTTGATATTAATTTTATTAACTTGATTTGGCGCCTTTAGTGGCCCATTCAGGAATCTATCAACTTCTTGTTTACATTGAAGGAAACCTTTCAGTGAAAACCTCCTAATCTTCCATCCTTGTTCTATTAGTTTTCTGGGTGTACCTACATATTGATCGTGCGCTTAGACTGGTCAGCCATATGTGTATGCCTATCCGATCCCATTTCTCTTTGTCCTTGCTTCTTCTTATTTTTTCATAGTATCTTCGAAAATTTTGGCTAGCCGGAATTCTTCAATCCATCCTTTATTTTGGATCCAAGTTTCGCCAGTGAATGTGACGGGTTGCAGGGGCACTGACTCTGTCCGTCTCTTCATTTTGCCGACTATTTGCCAGCCCAAGTCGCCATTTCTGGGTTGCACCCTTTCAACGGAGTATCTTCCAACGTCTCGGACCCTGTTCTAGATTGTTTTGTCTTATATAGCCAGTTTAATTGGACATCTCGTGTCCCAAGCATCATGTTTCCTTCCGCAATTACAGCACCCGGCATCATGTTTGCCCTTGCAATTTCTGGTGTTATGTCCAACTGCGCATTCATCACACTTAGATGCCATTGTGCACATTTTAGCAATGTGGCCGCACTTTTGGTAATTGAAGCATTGTGTCGTAAGAAATCTAGATCTGAAGATTTCTGTTGCTTTTAAGTCATACTTCACTTCCACATGACCCCTTTGGTGATTGTTTTATCAGCATGATCCGGCTTTTCGAGACAGACAATCAAAGAACCAACTGTATTTTCTGCTACTCTGTGTTTTTTGAGCTAAACTGCCCTCTAAAATTTTATCCCCGGAATATGGGCTTCATTTGCGATCTAGATTTTGCCAGGATTTTCCGGTTGGAAAGAGAACGGCAATTCATGTATTAACACCTGATAATTGTCGCTAGCTACCTGTGCAGTGGTGGCCAAATTTTGAGTCAAATCTTTTTCTCGCTCCATAACCTGCTTTATGATTGCTTCAGCGTAGTAGACTTTGATTTGTCCGTTTACCATCTCGCAAGCTACAATGATTTCTTTCATTCCAATTTTTATCAGTTCCTCGCTGGAGAGTTTGGCTAGTTCTTTCTTTTCGGTTTCATCTTGAATTCGGATAATGGTTCCAGCTACTTCCGGCTTGCTATCTCTCAAGGAGGGTGACAAACGTTCCGTGGGGCACAAATAGGTGAGTTGTAAAGTGGGGTCAATGGTCTTCCTAATGAAGAGATGAATAGGGAATATAGATGACGATGCAAAGGTCCTCCGAAGAGGAGTGTAAGTTGAGTAAAGGGTATGTGATATTCAGAAGACGTTACGTGAAGAACAAATCTCCCTATCTCTGAATCTATATGTACATGAAGCTCCCTAGTGTAAAACCTCCACTTGGCCTCTTCCAACCCGAAACAACTTCGTTGCTCATTGCTCCTTGCCTGACGTTTCATCTTAGCGCCAAACCTTTCAATCCATGAAACTAGAGGTTGTGACTTTAATGGATTGGATTTCCTGTAGTATTTTAGTCATTGCTGGTGTTTTATCTGCGTGTCTAGAGTTGAAATCATAAGGGTGGACTTTCGGTATGAGGAGGCTTTCAATGACATTTACTGTAGATCATGAGGTCTCCATATAGTCCGCTTCCTCTGGAGTGGATATAGAATGGAGTTGCCTTTTTGCTGTTCTCTTTCTGTCTCACCAAATATAAGTTTTGGGATAATATCTTTTCCTGTAGAGGCCTAATTTTCTTTATGCCATATAAACTGAATACCGTGACTGCAAATCCGATGAATCTCAGTTTCATCGGACCATAATACTTTATTATACTTTTTGATGGTACATTCCTGTATTTAAATGCGAATTCTAACCGTCTCTTTTAGTGTCAGGCGCCTTACAGCCCTTTCAACCCTCAACTGTTAATGTCTGTCATAGGAACGCGTTTCAGCCACCCACGACTATCCAGCGTGCCTTCATCATTGTCTCATACATGACCAGGCGATAAATGTGGTAAGAGTCTTGCCGGATTTGAACCAGCTTTCTCCTGACTCAATTGGGGCATGTGCCTTAGCTGGCTACCAAGACTATACTTGGGAGAACGGCCTGGACGGTGTACCGCACCACCATTTGACCCGTTAAAACAAGGTTGTTAATTCAGTTATTTTTCTATATCATCTATCTGTTTTCTACCACGTTGTTATTGTACACCGAGTTACAGTGGACGTACACTGCTTCACGTGACATACGTCCAGATACTGAGACTATTTTCTTTAAATTGTCATCCGCCGTGTTCATTTTCTCGTCGCCGATGTGATTGTAGTCCAATGAAGGAGATTTCCAGCAAGTTCGAATTTATTTGGCTGAGGATCAGATTCATTGGCCAATATAATCATGACCCCAATTTGAGAGCTTAATTAAATCTTTGTTGTTGGCGAAAGATGCGTCAACAAAGATAAAAATCTTAGCGGATTCTAATTTGATGGAAAGTAGCGTACCCCTCGATCATGGTTTTCTAATTGTCAACGAAGACAATCGTTAAGTTGATCAATTTAAGAAGCTGTTGGAACTTGAAGTTTGCAGCAGCAGAGAGCCTGAACGATGCTTCTG
>JAATOF010000290.1:0-15331 GCA_013170925.1 Podosphaera leucotricha | reverse complement strand
CTTTTCAAGCATTGAGCTAAACCGTGTGCGCAGGTGCGTGGAAGAAACGGGGGTGAAAGGCAGGAGGCTCAACGAAATCTTGAGCAGCTGCGCGGCAAATACAACAGGCTGCGAAACGTCAAATACTCAATTTTCTAACATTGAAGAAATTAAAAGGGCTCAAGAGGAAGCAAGGGTAGGATCGGCCACTGAGGCAGTAAGCAGGGCACGACGTGTCAACGCAGCCACTAGGAGAGCTGAGATTTCTTCAGATAAAGGGCAGGTCTATTCTTTTGAAGATTGTCTATTTGAATTTGAGATTTAGATTTAATGTTGTAGGCTAAAATAATGCTTTTTTTAACCGTTAATTTCGAAATCACGTGGGTGGAAAGGTGGTTGGGTGGTGTCAGGAATTGCTGAGTCATCTAGCTTATCTTGGCATACGCTAGTTATGTAAAGACTCCTCCGCACAATGTAATTTAAAAATAATTGTTATCACATCCTTATATCGCTGTATTCTATCCTCAATTTACATCTTCCCCACGCTTCATATCCACATTTAGGAATACTTACTTGACAGGTGGAAATGTGGTATCCCGACTTAGCGGAAGTTAGTACATGTAGGTAACGATAATAGGAATTATAATGACTAAATATCTAAGTGCACGGGGAACTAGTAAATTATACTACTACCCCTGATTTCTCTTAACCAGCTCAGAATATCCCCAGCCCTGTCGATGATATTTATTCAACCAAGCGTGCGTGCGTGCATTGACATTTCTACAACATTTATTCATATTTTTTTTGGAATATTTTCATCAAATTTCATTAATTACAGCCACTATTTAACGTGGGAAAGGTCTGCCAAGATACCAATATATTATACCACTTCCGACAATCGCCGTGGCTGTTGAGGGGTACGTATAATACGGAAATTTGCTATCTGACTGATAGCCGGATCCTGGCTTAATCCACGGGATTATGATTAGAAAAAAGTTACTAGCCGCAAAAATTATTACAAACAACGGATTGGCGTGAAAAGGGCTGGACCAATTTTCTTTCTGTCGATTCTGAAGATAGAGCAAGCCAAACGAAATAGAAACTGCAATCAATGAGACTGGATAACCACTAACATCAAGCAGGAAATTATAGATCTCGCTTGGAGGTGGAATTATAATTAAGAGAACAGTGACGATCCAATGGAGAAAAAGGCCAAAATTGGGGGTCTCATTGAGATTTTTAGCATCAAGCCAGCCTGAGAATGGTAAAATTCCATTTCTTCCTAACTCTTGGTTGACTCTAGCTTGTGAATAGCTGGTGGATGCAATACACCCAAACGCACTAATTATTATAAGGAGTGGGAAGATATGATCACCCACCATTTTACCGAAAATATTACCAAAGAAGTGACCAGAAATGATGATTCCTGAATTTTGGAAATCTTCTTTGCTGACTACTAGAAACAATGAAATAACCACGAGCACATAGCTTAGACTGACAAGACTTAAGGCTGTGGATGCGGCGATCCGGAGAGTATGCTCGGGGTTGCGAACTTCTGAGATGAATTGATTTGCCGTGGTATAGCCACGGAAGCAGTAGAGAATTTTGAGCAATGCGGTAGCATAGTCATATGGCTGAGTCGAAGAACCTTTAAAGAGACCAGTAAAATTCTCCCTGGCTGTAGGAATATGAGTAACAGAATTATCAACACCGATATGCATCCCAGCACCAGCAATACCAGAAATAATCATAATGACGAGATTAATCATCGCTCCGACGCTCAGAACGTTAATTACTCGAATGCCAATATTTGGATACCAGGCGTGGATAAGACAAATTAGAGTTATCACGCCAATTGCAACTCCTGCAATGCTCCATCGATCTGGCTCAAGGCCGACCACAAATATTGCATATTCGCCGAGCACGATACAATTTGGCGTGCTGAATCCCAATAGTACCATGTACATCATAAACATACATGAGGCGAGTTTATGAGGTCTCCTAAAGATACGATCAAGATAGACCCGATCACCACCCGATAGTGGAATTCCTGTTCCCAGTTCTAGATAAACTGCTAGACCGCTGAATGATATGAGAGAACCGACAACCCATAGCACGAGTGAAGCTCCTACAGATCCGGTCGAATTGAACACTGATGATGGAACTGAATAGACTCCCACGCCAATCGTTCTTCCAAGTATTACGGTTGTAGTCGAAAAAATACCGAGCTTGCCATCCGGAGATTTATCGTCGAGGTCAACTGTGGGTGGACGTGTATCGCAGGATAAGTCCAATATTGGTGTATCTTTAATAGATGCCAGCTTTAATGATTTTTGTGGAATTTCAATTCAAGATATTCGGGGTAGTGTTGAACTTTTAAAACCTGCGTTACCTTTTTCTTTTGATAAGTCGGCAAATGTTCAGGACTTGAAGAAAAGATAACGTACGATATCCCAGTGCTTAAAATATCGCAGAGCTGATAAAGAATGCTAGAATCAGGTAATGGTCCAGTTCGACTCGGGTAGTAAGTAGGTGATTAATATTATACATATGATAAATGATGGAGAGCATGTAGGGACATGGAAATACACACGAGTGACAAAATTTATTCTACACTAAACTTATATATTTCTGGCTCTACTTGAAGTAAATTCTTTTCCGCTAATGAAGTCCAAACGGTCTACTCAACCGAGCAACTTAGACCATGGGATGTAGCGTGGGCAGCAGCCCCCAAACGCTTGCACCTCGTCAGAGGCAATTTTTTTGAATCGACATTATATATTTGTCAAGATCACGTAAGTCCATCAGATCATTCACTGTTCAAGTAGGATCGCCTTGCTATCTGTTCCAAAACTTTGAATCTCTTTCGACGAACTATCTCGAAGCATTAATTCCTCAAGTTTTACCCCACTTGACGAACATGAATCAACTTGTGCTTTCCTTGACTTAACCAAATCTAGTATAGCTGCTGTTATCGTTTCTAGTTATGTTATGTTGTATAAAATAGTCTGGTACATGTGCATAGAGGGCTGTAGTGGTAAGTCAATAACTGCTTAAACAGGCGTGTTCTCGCTAGACTTGGCATAATCGGAGAAGGAGAAGGATAGCACTAATTACGTAAATATTGCTCATAGATCCGGAAGAAATGGATACTTTCTATCTAGCTTTATTGCTAGCTGTACGGGAACAATTGAGGTTGTTAGCTATTGTATATCTAAAGAAATGTAGAAGGATTGAACTAGCTCAGTTGAAACTTGAGCAAACAAGTGACACTGATGAGTTTTACAATCCTAAGAAGAAACGAATTCGTCGGTCAATCAAATGATTTTTTAAGGCATCGTTCGGGCCTTTTTTCCAGACAGTGCCTGACTGATCTAGATTGGAGAGCATCGGTGCGAGCTTGAGCTAAGTTTCGTGCAGTGGAAGATCCACGTCATGTCGGAGCCGTTAAAGTTTATTTTCGTCTACCTCTGAGATGGTAATTATTAGCAGTCGGAAGAGAATCTAAGGTATAAACGCTGAATGTTCCTAACATAAAGTAATTAATTTCACTCCAACTACCATGACAAATTACATGTCCAGGTCTTTACAATAGCCGCCACCACCAGAGCTACATGTATGAAATTCAGTGGGGTATGAGCTCGCTTCAGGGGTTCTCAAGGATATACATGTGATCTAGCTAGTTGGTTTCATAAAGTTTACCTGAGACAACACTATTAATTTATACAATCGCCTGTCTTGATTAACACTGGCTGTCATTAGTATCATCGTCATCTTCATCAGCTTCATTAGATCCTCTTGCCAAAATTGCGTCAGCAGAAATTCTTCTTAGCAAACATTTAATCTACAAATAAGCTACTCTGAGGATTATTGTGCACAAAGAGTCTCTTCATCAAGGGTTGAGCGTCAATGTGACTCGACGCGAGATGAAGAGAAGTTATGCACGGCGAGTCGCTCGGTCTCAACCCCCTCTTGACCCAGAAAATATAGAGAAGAGACTACAGTTCGCCCGAAATAATATCAGCTTGACTGTAGATGACTGGATGAATAATCTCTGTACAGATGGTTACTGATACTTGACACACAAGATCTTGGGTCAGACGGAAATTTAGTAGCTTTGAGAAGTATCTAGTTGAACCAACTAGTTGATCTTCAAGGATCTGAAGGTTTGTAGGTCTTGATTATGAGAGCGGGGGTTGTTCAAGAGTTCCATGCTGAGCAGTGACAGTCTGGTTCTTTTTTAGCACATCTCTGACTTTTCTCAAAGACTTTGAATCGTAGACTTTGACAAGATTTTTTTTCTGATTGAAGGTAGATCTTGCAGGAACTCTCGTACTCCATTTTCGATGTTTAATTAGGAAACTGAAGTCCGAATTGCAACATAGTCCTAATGCTTGTAGGGGCAGAATACATCCACATCTAAAGACTGCTTACAATACGTCAGATGGGGTAAAAGGGGATATGGAAGTATATTGTTGACATTGGCTTTATCCCAATAAAAGAATCCTGATATAGCTACTATTAGAATCAGCGAACATTGACAGCGCGATTAACTTTGAACGAAGTGATCACGCAATCGCAAAGTTATCTTATCTATTGTAAACACTTTTTTTGACACCAGAATTTTTGATTTCTGATTTGTGCTAGTGATCCAATCGACATTGTGTATCAACCTTGACATACTTTAAAAGTGAGGGTTGGTTTTGCACCATCTGCCCGAATTGATTCAATTATAAAGGTGTTGAAAAAGGAAGTTATTGAGGCCTCTCGCGGTCGTTCGAACCTCGTCTAATACAACAAGGCTTCATGCGCATCCAGCAGCTCTATAAGATGTCATTCCAGCCCGCCCTATTCTTCAACTGTCGTTTCAAGATCTTGAGTTGTTCTAAGACCTAGATAACTTGTGGCTCGGAGTTTGGTGGCATTAAGCTGTGTGAAGTTCGTGTCCGTATCCAGATTAGCGAATCGATTTAACGAGCTCAAAGATATGGATCATTGAAAGGGTTTATGGTCGTGCTACTGCTCAAATTGGGCAGCGGATTGTAATTCCGGTGGACAGTCGAAAAATCGCTGTTCTAAATAAATCTCGTGACCCTCAGACCGCGACCAATTAACTGGCCGGCCGGCGAAGTCGAACTCTACACCTTGTTCGCATATCTGAGATGGGCAAAAGTCGCAGTTCTTCTCTTAAGGAATCACATTCATTCACGCGGGTTTTGGTCGGCTCCGTCTCATCATCATTATCATCTCCAGCACTCTTTCTATGAAGCCATGACTATCCCAGAGAAGTAGGGGGAAGGGCTGGCTCTATTGATCATAATAATCCGAATCGTGCAGCATCACCTAAGATAAGCTATTGTCAGAAGTAGTCAGGTGCAGTTTATGGCTTCAGAGGCGGTAGATTTAGCTCCCTCCAGGACTAAATGTCACCAATGCGTAAATAACTGTGCTAGCACGCGAAGAGACTGTGATGTTTTGGGTAGTTTTGGGCGTCGATTATGAGTAATGAATAAGTTTGAGAGGCTCACTTAGTCCGACAACTAATGATGAGCGGCTCACAGATTTAATCACGAGGATAAATGTCGAAGCAAACCATCCTTAAATTACTCAACTGATGGCAATTACACTGAACCTATGAAATGAAAAAGATCTGTTTATTTGAGGCAAAATCCAACTTTGACCCGCCCTGCCCTGCTTATAACCATATTAAACTAAGTAGTCGAATTGTTATTAATGTATCAAATTTTAATGGTTTACGGTCAAATTAGGGAATGACTGTGAACCTAATAAATAATATCTTTGTGTAAGTTATTTGATTGTAGATACGGAGCCTTTTACCCTAATATCATTCATTATGGAGAGCTTGAATCTTGTGAAAATTTCAAAAAAAAATTACCTACTATCCAGCTACCCAAAATGACAGGTTTCAGCTTTTCTTTCTCTACTGACGACACTGACGACACTGATGACTGCTCTATCAACGTTGGACCTTTGAATCTATATGTCTCGGAATCTGACAATAAGAGACGCCAGACCAGCTCGGGTCTCGGGGATTCTAGTGAAAAAAACCTGGATGCTAAGGTTCATATTCTTGAGTCAATGCTAGAAACACTACCGTCAAGGTTGGCTTATTCCACCCTCAAAATCCCTCTCGACAACGGATTACATGCCTTAATCCCAAGGCGGGAGCTCTGGGATGTCAGATTGCAGCTAATGGCAGCGCAAGATGATGAAAACTTAGCAAATTTGGACGAGGTTGACCTGAAGACCGGCGTCTATGAAGGCGGCTTCAAGAGTTGGGAAAGTTCATCTGATCTTGTCAAGGTTTTGCAGGGTCGAATAAAACCAGTTATTGAAAATAAGAGCATGTTCCTTGAGGTATTTCTGCTGTCCCTTGTGTGCTGTGGATAATAACTAATCACTCGTGCATGTTAGCTTGGCTGTGGGACAGCACTTCCTTCACTTTATGTATTCCAAGAGCTACTTCGGAGTGTCTCTAATGTTGGCCAAGCAGTTAGCATGGGACTGGCCGACTACAACCCCGCCGTTCTCCATCTTGTTACCTTACCAAACTTGATTCTTTCCTGGGCAATAGTGCGAAGGAGTTCATGGGATAACGAAGGTGAATTGGAAATCGATAAGGAACTTATTCAAGAATTCCTATCTTCCTTGAACTCTTTTAATATCACTTTATCATTTTTCTCGGGTGGATGGAGCTCAAAATTCGCTCACTTAGTATTAGAGAATATGAATTTGGACGTAACCAATTCCACGCTCGTAGGGGCTGAGACTATCTACTCTCAATTTGCACTAAACTCATTTGCAGAGATGATAATTAGCTTACTGCAGTCAATTTCTTGCACACAGAAGTCGGCTCTAGTAGCTGCAAAAAAGTTTTATTTTGGAGTTGGCGGGTCTATGGATGAATTTTGCAATAAGATAAGACTCAATGGTGGTCTTATTGACCAGATACTAGAAATTCCAGATGGGGTCAGAAGAGTTGTAACAGAAGTCCAAATACCAAATTCCTCACAATCCAGATTGGCTTCTCAAGCTAAGAGTGTATGTAATTGCCCGAGTTGAATCAGTTAACTACCTTTTCTCCTGCTCGTACACTCGGGCCTCGATATCTCCTCTCAGCTAAGATATTAAGTATTTACTCGAAGGTGAAAATTTTGATAACGATTCCTGGTAAAAATACATGGCACATGGTCAATAAGTGACCTGGTTAGCAGAATAACGTAATTACAATATCATAGTACATACACCTTAAGTAGGCGGCTAGCCCTTCCCCTCCTTCCGTCCTGTCTGTCTAGAATGTTAGACGTAATCACTCTTGTCTCCGCATAATTTAACTTTTTCGATGACTAATGATCTAGCAATATGCAGGTAAAATACAAATACAAATGACTTCGATACGACTACCTGATCAGTTCAATATGGATCAATTTAACGAGGAAAAGAGACAGAAGACAGTAATTGTCGGTGGAGGTCCTGTTGGGTCGCTAGCAGCACTATATGCAGCTCAGAGAGGCCATGAGGTGGAAATATATGAATTACGGAGTGGTACGTTTGCGTCTCCACAAGTTCAGTAGCTCCTGCTCAACATACAAATGGTCTTCAGATCTACGAGACTCATCGACCACGCCGTTAAACTTCACTCGATCAATTAATTTAGCCCTCTCGAAACGCGGTATTACAGCCCTATGGCACTCGGAACGGAAAGCCTTGACGGAAAAGATTCTCGAGCAAACGATTCCCATGACGGGCCGTATGATACACTATCGGGACAAATCAGGCTCGCTCTACGAAGAGTCTCAGGCTTATGATGTTAATGGAAAGGTTAGCTGCGCACTTTCTTACCCCCAAGTTTCTGGCGAGTTCCTTAGTACCCGAAAAACTTATTCGATATCTAGGCAATTTATGCAATTGATCGTAGCGATCTCAATAACCGGTTGCTAAATGAACTTGATAGCCTCCCCAATGTCAAGCTTTTCTTCAACCATAAACTTATTTCTGTCGACTTTAAGTCTCAAAAAGCCTGGATGAGATCTAACTCCGCTCCCAATGTGGATCCTTCATCATCGAAAGAAAATGAAATTGAAGTCGGATTTGACCTTCTTATCGGTGCAGATGGAGCTCATTCCGCCACACGTCAGCATTTGATGAAGCATGTGTTGATGAATTACAAACAATTTTATATCGATACTCTTTGGTGTGAATTTACAATCAAAGCAAATGATTTTCCTAACGATCTATCTCCTAATTCAAAATTCAAGATCTCGCCAGATCACTTACATATTTGGCCAGGCAAAGAATACATGTTCATCGCTATACCATCACTTAATGGCGAGTTCACGTGCACATTATTCATGCCCGCATCTTTGTATGAGAAAGTTTCCGATTCCCCGGATGCGCTTGTTGAATTTTTTCATGAAAAATTCCCTGGTGTGACGCCGGAGCTAATCTCGCCGCAAGACCTCGTCGAATCATTTAATAAGAATCCACATCTCCCCCTTATCAGTATAACTTGCTCGCCGCATCACTACTCTCACTGTGCTGTTCTTCTCGGTGATGCCACTCATGCCATGGTCCCCTTCTACGGCCAGGGAATGAATGCAGGATTCGAGGATGTCCGAGTTCTATTTCAGACTTTGGATAAGTATTTAATTCCTGACTCCAGTGCAGAACGCCGCGCTCTTGCTTTACAAGAGTACTCTGCGCTTCGTACGGTGGATAGCCAAGCTATCTCGCAACTAGCCCTCGAAAATTACGAGGAAATGCGTAGCTCTGTAAGTTCAGTACTGTACAAGAGTCGAAAGTGGCTAGAGGAAAGATTGAGTCTATGGTTCCCGTATTTGGGTTGGGCAACAAAATATTCTAGAGTCAGCTTTGGAAACGAGCGGTACTCTGAGGTTATTAGGCGTAGTGAATGGCAAGGTATTGTGCTTGGACGTGCCTTAGGTGGCATCGGAATCGGAACATTAAGTGTTATATGTTGGGGAATATACAGCATGAAAAGCGCGACAGCGAGGTTCCCCTCTCGGTGATGAGGGAATGTAAACTGATGCCAATCGGATAGGTTTAGATTTCTTTTAATCCGACGATTTCTTAGCACTAAAACGAGATTTTAATTTAAAAGTCGTTTATTGAAGAGCGTGTGGAATAATCAAATTTGTTTTTCCCACTTTAAGGATCTTTCGACTTGAGATACCTTCATTCTGCGGGCAAACCGAATATTTCCATTCAGGTTATGATTTCAAAGGGTTTAATCAACAATGTAATGAATGGTTTGATTATGAAATGTTAGCCAATGACGGGGAATTTGGCCTCACGTAATCCCGTCACGAAGTATATAGATTTAGCATCACAAAATCTTGAGATAAGTACGAATTCATATGCCTTTTCCATTATTTGATGACTTACTTTACCATATCACCACGAATCAGTGGATCGTCTCGACACCAATCAACCCTAAGTTTAAAATAATAAAGGTTTAATTATAGAATTAAAGTCAGTTAGAGCTTGTACTGAAGTAATATTGATCCCAAAGATAAAGATAATCGTCTAGCACAGCTGAGAGAAGATTTGGTAAACGTTCCGATGTCCGATGTAAAAACTGCTTTGTTACAGTCTCATAGAATGAGCCCCGCATGATCCACCATATCATAGCCCAAGATCTCTTACCCCATAGCTCTCTCTCAAGTGCAGTGGTTCTGAGAGTATCTTTTCGTAATTGGCGAGCTGCCAGCTCTATGCTGACCCCACACAGCCAAGGAAGCCAGTTTTTCTTATTTTTACATTGTGACAGGGATATAGCATAGACTAACGGCTGCAAGATATGTAGCCATTCTGCTAGTTCAGTTGAGCCCTGCACCTTGTTTAAGAGGGCGCTTGGTACTTTTATATCGTCAGCTGTGAGCACCTTTGAAAGTAGATAGCTGGAGATATTGGCTGGGTTGGGTAGATTGGGTAAACATAATCCAGTGCGCTTCATGCGGTGACCCTTTTGCGCCGCTAGATGCATGCCTTGCGGAAATTCATCATCTCCATGGCCGTTCTCTTCGGGAGCGGTCTCACGTAGAGGAAGCGGTGGATTCACGAGAGGCCGGGAGTTGGTTATGCGTAAGAGACAGAGACGACACAGAGCTTTGATGGTTTCCAGGATGATCACCACGCGCCATCGAGCCCGCTCGCTGCGTCGCTTTCCGATCATTTCCCACAACAACTCTGTATACTGGATCATGCTCAACAACGTGGCAACGCGGCGGTATAAGTGAGATCGGGAGCTCCAAAATTTTGTGTAGCGATTGTGTAGTGATTGCATATTCGACATGCCCGGGATTTTGACACAGCTGCGCTGCAATAACGAATCGTGATACATGGAGAGTAACTGAACCGAACAGTGAAGAGATTCCGAGGCTAATTCCGCATTGCGATAGCGACCTGGTATTATATAAGTAAGAGAACGTAAGGCAGATTCGATTGAAGTGACAGATATTTGATTTTTGGTTATGAAGTCGTCATATAAGTGAAGCCATTTCGGTGGAAGTGCAAGAGCTGCTGTGACCTGCTCCCGCGAGGAAGAGATGTGTGATTTCATGATAGTAGTTGAATGAATGGAGAATTGTTTAGGACACAATGATGGTGTTGGTACGTCTCAATCGCATTCTATACCGACAGCGACGATGCTATGGATTTATTCCTGATTGAGATGCACGACGGATTTGACCTCGGTGTTGCTGAGCTATTTACACCGGTACAAGGTTTGTGCCCAGTACTTACCCTCTTTCCTGAACTCACCCAACCTATATCGAGCATAAAAATACAAATATGCAACCACACGTAATGCTAAACCTTACTTGCAAGACAACATTGAGATAGCAGTTGACTGATTAATAATCATATAAAGAAGCCGACTACAATTGTGGCAGGTTTAGATGATTAATTTGCTACTTGTGTCACTTTACTTGCATAACTATAGTTGACTTTTCAGTAATGCCTTGTACGATGGTGCTATGGGTTGTTGTATCAGCTGGATGGATTTGCCAATGTTCATCTGTCCTCTCATGATCCAATAGAACTCCTAAGCCACACTTTCTACACACTTGTACCTGTAAAACGATATAATAATGGCTCAATAACTGACGGGTTCTCTCTTCTTCTCATAGGTAGATACTCTCAATTGATTCAGGACAACTGGGCCATCGAGAGATAGCTCGACCACGAGTGGTATCTGCGAATGTTTTCTCGATGTGAATGGTTCTGACGCCGAACTGAATCAGTCTGCGAATATCTATTTACTGTTATTCGTATTATATCCATAAATCAAAACATAACCTATATATCGTCTCCAGATTAAAAAGTACACGTGCGAGTATAGAGGTAGGATGAAAGTCGTCAACTTCTCTCTCTACACTGTTAAAGATCTCAATCTCTAGCATTTAAGGCTGAGTTTTCTAACGATCCAGAATATTAGATAACGAATGTTGTGGTCGTTGCACTCAAGTACGACGGTTGCCCTTGTGTGACGCCCCCCGCTTCAACCTTTACGTGCACCACCCTAAAATAAAGTTAGTGCTCAATGCTTGCACTTCTACCGCCTTATTTATCATTTGTGGAGTATTATTTTTAATTGAGTAATTTGGGGTGAAAGTTTTAAGTCTTAATATCCAAATGTCTTACTGCGCTAATTGATTGATGACATTCATCTCTTTCCAGGCTTTTCTCTTTGTAGCAGGTGTGGACTTGTTGACTTGTTCGTGAGACAGGGAAATATCAACGCAGCAGAAGTTAAGGATACCTCGTCAGAAGCAATTTGTGAGGTTTGATGATCACGGTCCCTCACGAATAAATTCCAAGCCCCAAAGTGCATCGGAGTGACTGAATGAGATCGTCCATTCCCCCCCCCTTCGAATCAAACAGTTTCGCATCAAAAATGATAGCCAGCGACTCCTCAAGATCTTAATAAACGACCGATGATTGTGTGCAAAGGATCAACGTAGCAGAGTACACGTCAAAATTGGTCGAGAATGCAACAATTGACCCCTCAGTTTGAGAAAACCTTCCTTTTTCTAAGTATGCCACGTTTCATTATCAAGCCGTGCCAGGTGTTATTTACCCTTCACTATAACTGAAGGACATAAGGTACAATTAGTGTCTGCAGATCTCTCTGCCTCCCGAGAGAGCCTCATCCATTAGCCGCAGACGTTGCATTCCACTCTAGAAAACACAATGAATGCTACTCTCGCTCTTTCTCAGTCGTAAATAACCAGATAGATTCGTGTTCGTATGATCCATTTTTGGCCGCTATGGTAATTAACTACTCTGCTGTAGACAAAAAGAAAAAGTGCAATACGAACACGAATCTATCTGGTTATTTATCACGAAGAAGAGTACGATAAATACGATAAATACAGCACGCTTAGAATCAGTGGTATCCGAGCAAATTTATATCGACATGCATGATGGAAATCACTTCGATCGAACATGATAAATTATCTATTTACAAAGGCAGACTAGTAGATATTTGGTATCAATTCCTCCACTTTTCCGATTGCACCAAGAGGGGGAAAACCACGTCTCGGAGAATTGATAATGGCATGGCGGGATGCGGGGAAATTGGGCGAGAAGCTGATGACCAAGCACTGCACTTCTAAAGACTTATACACAATTAATACCACCTCAATAAAATTAAACGTACATAGAACGTGTAAGTGTAAATTTCTTTAATTTTCTATTTGAAATACATGGACACTCACAATCTATTCTATGAGATAACGCTTTGCAGAAATGGGAGCTTCCAGTTGTAGTTCTAGGACAGTTACTAAGCGAGATAGGATGACGACAGGAACGGAGCCCGGCACATTTCATAATTGAGCATAACTTTATCGGGGTAAAAGGCCCTGCATAAAAATTGCGTACGCTGAATCGGCCCGCAGGTCAAGCATTGTAAAGTCAAAGCAAACTGTATGTATATATTCATCGGAATCGTTCATTCATGAGATCACCGTTTCCTGGCATATACAGCTGTAAAAATAAGCCTGCGAAGTATCTATCCTTCCTGTCGATACAATGGAGTCAGGGGAACCAAATTATTCCACTGGAGTAAATTCATTCCTTGACACAGATCTTTACAAATTGACCATGCAATGCGCCGTTTTGAAGTTCTTCCCAAACGTCCAAGTTACCTATATCTTCAAAAACAGATCTCCAGGCCAAAAACTTTCTAGAGCTGCATTTAACTGGTTGAATTCCCAGATTTTGAGTTAGTAAATTCTTCTAATTTACCAGTCAATGTAATGTTAATTATTCTTATAATAGAGCTTGGAAATATTGCCCTGACCAACGATGAACTGATTTACCTTAAATCATCATGCGCGTTCCTCGAACAATCATACCTTGAATTCTTGCAAAAGTTTCGACTTAAGCCAGAAGAGCAGGTTGTCTGTTCTTTTGTATCCGATGATGAAAGCGATCGAGACGATGCTACCGGTACACTAGACCTAAACTTGAAGGGTTCTTGGGTGGAAACTATGTTATACGAAGTCCCCCTTCTCGCGCTTATCAGTGAAGCTTTTTTTCGCTTTGTAGACACAAAATGGACGCATGATGAACAGGAAGACAAAGCGTATGCCAAAGGTATGAAACTACTGGAGGCCGGTTGTCATTTTTCGGAGTTTGGAACCAGAAGGAGAAGAGATTATCACACCCAGATGCTAGTAATACGTGGGCTGATGAAAGCCAAGAAAGAAGGCGAAAAATTAGGATTGCCAGGAACATTGACCGGAACTAGTAATATTTGTTTAGCGAAACATTTTGGAATTCCCCTTGAAGGAACCATGGGACACGAATGGATCATGGGTATCGCAGCAATCACCGGTGACTACAAAGCTGCGTCGATTAACGCTTTAGATTATTGGATAAAATGCTATGGTGATGGTGTCCTAGGTATCGCATTGACGGATACTTTTGGTACTCCTGCCTTTCTGCGGGGATTTCATCAACCCGCTCCTAGCTTAGGTGGAAAAAAGACCTTTGCGGAGAGCTTCAACGGTGTACGTCAAGACTCCGGTGACCCAGAAAATTTTGTGAGAATGATCAAAAACTTCTATGAGAAGGAATCCGTGGTATTGGAAAAGAAAAAGATAATTTTTTCTGACTCACTAGACGTTGATCGGTGTATCAAATATCAAAAAGTTGCCAAAGAGGCAGGGTTTGCGTGTTCGTTCGGCATTGGAACATTCCTAACAAATGATTTCATCAACAAGGAGACTCATGAAAAATCAAAACCTATGAATATTGTCATAAAGCTAAGCTCAGTGGCAGGTAATCCTACAGTCAAACTCAGCGATGATGCTGGAAAGACTATGGGAGATCTGGCCACTGTAGCCAAAGTCAAAGAGGAAGTCGCATACTCTGTCGAAGACTTTCGGAACTAGAGAGGTGTGATGTGATATTTGGCGTTATCTGGGTATGATTGTGATGGTTATCCCGTATCGATCTACGGGCGATAAAATTTGGGCGTCAATTTTTGATTTGTAATGTGCTTGCCTTCTCAGTATAACGAGCAATCTTAATTCTGAGGAACAAAAGGTGTAAAGATCTCTGATCATAAAAGGTAGCGTTGAGCGCGAGGAATCCACAAGGTATGGATATTTTGTAGTATATCTTTAAACTACAATCGAAGAATTCTCACGAAATCTTGTAATAGAATTTCGTTGATGATATATTCCATAATCATTGACTCATGAGGACGTATAATAACGTGTTTCTAGTTCACCGAGACTTCTTTGTGAACGATTCTTGTTAAATGTTGTGTCAGATTCACGTCAGATAAATATGAAGTTAATTCAGCCAAGGGACTGTCCAGCAAATGGTGTAAGTAGCTCGTCGATGAGTCATGCAAATACCGTGCGCGCTATTTGTACGATAAGGGACGCTTGTCGACGAGTCGTCCGGACATTTGACTCTTGGATTTCCGTGCACAATGGACAAGGGCTAAGCGAGTCTACGATACTAAGTTCGGCTCAAAACGCCTCTAGCCGATCTCTTCACTAACACCCTACCCTGTAGCTGCTCAACTTTGAGCCACTTTTGCTCGAAAACTAAACGTGAATTCTAAAATCAACCATCATATAATTTCTTAAAACTTGAGCTTATTGACTGACTTCAAGATTTCTAGTATATATCCATGTAGTGAGAAGTTGTAGGAATTAAAGATTGGTGGGAGGGGGACGAAGACGGCGTTTCTACCTGTACGTGGTGTCCCCTACGAACCTGGAGTTTATCTTCAGAGCCAACAGAAACACGCATCACTTGGTCAAGGAGAAAAAGTCACCCACATGAGTTT
>JAATOF010000289.1:0-16412 GCA_013170925.1 Podosphaera leucotricha | reverse complement strand
GTATGGGTTGGTTTAGGCTTTTGGATCGGCGTTTATGGATGGTTTAGGTTGTTTTGGTTCTCATTACTTGGACTGGACTTTATGGTTTCTACGTTGACAGTATCTGGCTTCTCAGCGTGGGGAGGTGTCAGGAATCGCTGAGTCATCTAGTGCGCCTTGGCACGCACAAAGATATTAATCTTTGTTTTTCTGTAGATAGACATTATCACCTATGTTATCTTCTATCATTATTTTCATCCTCACATCATTGTTTAATCTTGACACCTCTATCCATCTCCCTCAATTCAACTGACTCCGGAAAAAGGTCCCAGCGTATCTTGGCTCTTATTGATTGCCAATTAATATGGTCCAGCTCCTGCCTTCTCGGGTCAAGTTCCCTGATCCAGTAGGCACATGAACACATAAAATCTGGCATCACGCAAAAGAAGCTGTATATGCTCCTTGGGGTTCTCCGCAAGCCCCTCCAGTCAAGTAGAATGGCGACCGGAATGCTATATCTGGCGGACATCCACAGCGATCGTGAGGGAGAGCGAAAATAATCACTCGTTCGAAAATCCAGGTGAGAGCCGACGAAAATCACCCCGGAGTGGGTATAAGCTTGGGCGATAAACGAGATCAAGTCGTTGTAGAAGACCGAACTATATGAGTGACTATTTCACGAGGTCGCTATCAGTGCCCTGATTTGGCGCGGTATCCACGCAGGATCGATCAGAAACGTTCTTCGTTCCGTTCCCAAAGAAATCATTCGGAAACCCCGCTTATCGAAAAATGTTTGTGCTATCTACACTCACTCGCGTATAGACTGGCTCCGTCTTCCACTTTTCAAACATTTCTTGCTCGAGGTTCGTCGTGAACCAAAAGGATGATTCGATCCATCTTCTTTTCAATGTAAAACTAGTAGCTCCGAGGACTTTCCATTGGTGCAATTTTAAATTGAAGCCTATCTGTCTTCCTTTGTGCTTGCTTCTTAATTGTATTATTTTTGGAAATGTTGGTTAATATTCTTCTATCCTCAATATTCCTTCTACCTATTTTGAATCTGTGCATTGGTTCCCCGGGGTTATCGTTAGTAAATGTAGGTAAGTTGAGAAAAAATGTTTAACAATCTACCTAATTTCAGATTCCAAAATTTAGAAAGCAGCAAACCTTTTCATGTGCGCCAAAACAGACAAATGAAAGACGAACTTTTGGGGAAAACCTACAAATATTCATGACAACCTGAGCAGGGCCCAGAGCGGTATCGCCCAGTAATTGAGAAGTAAACACATGGGCTTCAATTCCTACTTGCACCGCAGGAAAATACCAGGAGTCAGGAGTCCAAAATTCCAGTGTAGATATCCATCTCAAAACGTCAAACATATGGTTATGGCGTGTCCCCAAGGGGCAAGGGGTCGAAGAGAGGTGCCGAGGCTGGCAAAGAAAGGTACATTTGAGTCAATGAATAGCCAGAAGATGTGACAGGGCTCACTAAGTGGATTCAATCCGAAGGATAGTTGGTACATTTGCGGCTCATATGAGAGGTCGATAAAGTTGTAAAAGGAAAGTACCAGAAGGATTGGCGAGGTAACGACGGAATCTGCACGAGCTAGGATAGTGTATATGCAATTATTGAAGGAAAAATTTCAAAATATAGAATTCTGCCAGGTAGGTTGGGGGGATTAGCTGAAAGGTTTCCGCCTACATAAGTAGGAGTGTTTGAGACACTTGCATGGGCCACTAAGGCGCCAAATCAGGACAATGAAATTAGATTCGAATTCATAACTACTTAATCTAAATATGAGTAATTTAATATTTTTAGCACATGACATGGGTATCAGATTACTAAGTGGTCCAGAATTCCACAGATTAACTATTTTAAATACCCTAAACGCCTTTTCCGCGCAGCCCCTACGCATGTAACTCTGTTCATCTCATGACCTGATCCTATGTTGTCATCAATAATCTTCCATATGTTACAGATATATATCGCCGCCCTCATCTGCAACCCATCGTCGCCAGGCTTCTTCATAAGCAGACTCTAAGTCAGACACCCACCTATTTGTATTGAAAAGAGGACAAGTCCTTCGATTTTCGTAAAGAAGTTTCCGAAGCTCATTGAGCCGACCAACTCCCCTGAAATACCCAAGTTCCCCTTTACTGTAAGTATACCCGCTCGCAAGGTCTATTGCGAGACGTTCGTATTGCTCATCGTTTTCGGCGATTAGATCTTGTGCCGCTCTATGGCCTTCTTCACCTTTCGGAAGAGCACCTTTTAGTATCGAAGCCGCAATGCGCGAACACATTTTATATTTATAGCGTGGGAGGGTCAATAATGGTGTGCTTGACCAAAGAACATCGGCAGCTGTAGTATGTGCATTACACTCTGGGGTATCCAAAAAAAGGTCACAGACACGTGCTCGTGAAATGTGTTGATGTTTGGGTGCAACATTAGTGAACCAGATCCTGGAAGCCACACTTTCTCCAGCCCAGTCAAGCGCTGTTTTCTTCAAGTTATTCTCACCCAAGTCGGGGAATCTAAGAAGCCATAGAATGGCTTTTGGAACCCTGTCTAATATTCTGAGCCAGGTGCGGAAAGTGGTGGGTTCGATCTACTATTGTCAGTTATGTCCAGGAAAAAGCACCAAAATTTAGGTGTTAAGAACCTTGTATAGCTGATTGAAGTTCCCTAGTATAACAGCATCGTCAGGGAGGTTAGGGAAAATTTCTTTTCTCATCTTCCATCTCTTGGATTGTTCTTCCTCCCATGAATCAAGTTTTGATGCTGGCTCAGATTGGGCGTGATCGCAGCAGAAAAAGGTATCACGACAAAATATTATATTTTCAGAGTAAACCCAATCTTCATCTTCATGAAAGTTTTCATCCAAAATTTGGTCTTCGAGATCCAAATTTCTTCTCCACGGCCTCAAAGTTTCTGGTGGAACACTTACTTTATCTGCCAGAAGATAGTCACACCATTCCGCGCCTAAAGTTCCGGCAAATCCCATAAAAGACATTTGGATTGGCACAGGACGGGCGGCAAATACTTCATTTCTTGCACCTCGAGTGTATCCGTTGAGATTGATGAGTATATGAATGTTATCTTGGCTGATTTGCTTCACCAAGCGATCGGTTGACCATGAGTGAGCATCATAGAACACGGGAGCCTCTCGTTCAATTTTTTTCCGATATGGTGAGTTATCACTAGCAGTTGTCGCATAACAAAATGCTTTAACACGAGAGATATCATGAATACCAAATACAGACTGCATCCTAAATAGATCAGCCGTGAGGTCGCATTAAGCTCATGTCGGATACTTACAGATGAGATAAGGGGTGATTATTAAAGTCCGATGATACATAGCCTACATTTAGGTGGGGAGCGGGAGGCGGAGGCGGTGGAAAGATATTTCCTTGCATCCAGGGGGTTCTGAGAGTTGAACAAGAAATCCGCAGAGCATTACGTTGTGAAATCATCCGCACATCTTTTGCAGACAAGGGAAATGTAAATGTATGGAAAGGAAGAACTGTTGGTGCTGAAGGTAGTGTTAAATTGCTTGGAAGTTGAGGTCGTGGGTAGTGATTCGAGGGTAGCTGTTGTTTTTTAACATATCTATCAATATACCACCGATGCATAGCTCTTTTCATAGCACGTTCTACCAATCGAATTATGCGAGACCCTTCCCATAGTTTTCCCGACCAGGAAAAGAGAGTCGATGTAATACTGGATCTTTTTTCTGGTGCCCAACTACCCGCAGAATCAGTAGCTTCCAAATCATGCAAAAATTGACTGGTGAATTGGTCTTGAAGAGAGCCTCGCCCCCAGCTAGAGCCATCCTTGAGCTGCTTTGCAACAATATCTACCACTCGCTTCATCCAACCACTGCTTTTCCCTTTGATTTTCCCATCAACTATCATACCTAATTTGTCGACATGCCATCTATCGAATTTTCCGTCATTTAGTTGTACACCACCTCTTCCGGCCCAATCACATACAGAATTGAGAGCATTTGCAAGGCCACAAACTGCTTCCGCGAAATCTGGACTTGATGCAACAGCTCTTCGGTAGTATTTAATAGCGTCACCTGTATGACCTTGATCTTTGACAGCATTTGCAAGATTTGCGAGGGCAATATCAAATGAACCATCACAAGCCACTGCCTTTTCATACATTACAACGGCAGCAGTGAGTTGACCAATATCCTTAAGTAAGCTCCCTAGATTTGTATAGATATGGGCATGCTTAGGATCAAGATCAAGACCATAGTTGTAATATGCAAGGGCTAGAGCGGTGCTGCTCCCTGGAATAACACCTGGTACTTTAGGGTGTATAGAGCTCTCTTCCCTGGACGGAAGAGTGTGCTGCATAGAAGTTTGTTGTACGCTTGTTAGAAGGATGCCAACATTATTTGCAGTTGAAGGACTTGGCTGCAGTGATAAAGATAAATAATAGAGAGCAAAAATATCTCCGACGCCCACTGATATGTGTGAAAGCCTTTTCTTAGATCCACCACCAAAAGTGGTATCTTGATATATTTTAGCAAGCGAGAGAAGAGAGTTGCTAGTGATTGCCACAGCTGCTTTTTTATGGAAATCCGTTGGGATATAGTGGAGACCAGGCAGGTCACCACTTTTAGAGAATACAAGCTTGGCAGTCTGCAAAGCCTTGTCAGGAGGTAACAACAAAGGACAAGAAGAAATGTTTGGCTGAGACTTAGATTCAGACCGAAGTGGACTTAAAACTTCGAGCGAAAGTGCTTCTACAACTTTGCTGATTAGTTGTTGGATTCTAGTGAACCCCTTACCAGCACTAATTAATATTGCATCTTCAAAAGCTTTTGCGGCTCTCTCTACGTTACCCAGTGCATATAGCATATTTCCTTTCGCATGAATTAGAGATAGTAGCTTGCCATTTTCTGATCCTGCAATAGAAAATCCGCTCGAGAAGAATCCGGCTGATTTCCCGAATCTCCTATCGTTTTCGAGACGCGGTGGAAATCTGGCTACCTTCTCATCTACGTCGAAATCAAACACTGATGGTTCTATTGGAGTCCCCAGTCGTTTAACGCGTTCAAAATCCGAATCACTTGATGTCTCGCTAGCACGATCATGAAACTGTTCCGATTTGGGTGGCTTGAGAGAATTTTGGACAAATTCTATAATTTCTACGGCTTCTTGTGCTCTATTCTCGGAACAAAGGAGTCGAACAAGGTGTTCTGCAGACTCAAAGTAACTAGGGCAAATTTTGATGGAGCGAAGCCAAAGATCCTCAGCTTCTTTGCGCCTGTTTAAGCACAAGAGAGTTGCTGCAAGGTTTGATATAGCTTCGATGTGACTGATTGAGGTTTGGTTATTTTTATGGCATTAGGTTTCTCAAAGTTTGACTTACTTAGGATCTAAGGAAATTACTTTAGAATACCATTCGAAGGCTTGGCTGTACTCGGCTATTCCGTATGCAAGACAACCACCGATTAAAATTCCGTCTACCCAGTTCCATCCATTTTGGTTACAAATACTAGTTAGTATTTCCAAGGCTTCTTTAGTTTTTCGCAACAGTAAGCTTTTCGAGTCAGCTAGGGGTTGCTGAAAAGCCAATGCGTAGTGGGGTATGCTTTGATTTGAAGCCCCTAGAGAGCAAGTTTCAGGGCAATTTTGGTATACTTTTGACATTCTTTCATTACGGGCACTATGATGATTATAAACATACTCTAATGGAGAAGCTGGCAAGTAAGTATTGCATTGCAATAGGTATAAATTATCTTCACTCGATGTGGTCTCTTGCAGTTGAAGTAGCTCTTGATTGCGGCCAAGTCGTTGAGGTGGATTTGGATAAATATTATATTTTGGTGTTGGCAAATATTCTTGCGGATTCACTGATTCTATCATTTCTTTTTTTGGTTGCTTGAAGTGTACCAAAAGATCGACATATAATCTATGAGCCCAGCTCAAGACCTTTTCTTTAAACATTAAATGATCTGCTTTGCTTAAAAGCTGTGCAGGGGGGTGGGGTGGTTCATCAAAAGTTGAAGCTTGACGAGGAATGTGTGCGTGCATATTAGAAGGTGGTTGCAAATTTTCATTGCTTTTTGAAAATGTATAACTTTGATGCATTGGTTTTATGTTTTTGGGATTATATGAATAAATAGGTCCAATCCATTGTCCAGAAGATTGATGGACTTGCCAACGCGGAAAAGTGTAGTTCAACGGATAACTCGCTTCAGGAACATCCTTTATTAGGCAGGCTGGATATGATTGGGAATCTGCTGGTAAAGGTCGCATGGCATTAGCATCAGAATGATATAAACGATGCGCCCCTACGTCATTTGAAACGGTTATTCCGGAGGGAAGTTGAAGTGGCGGCTGGTTGATAGACATGACTCTCATATTATTTTTAGGATGATGTCCAACGAAGCTGAACGTACTTTTGCTACCCCATGGGCTTGGAAAGGAATCATTTAATGACGGTAGATTCAGAAGTTTGTCAGCTTTCTTTGGATGAGTCTCTTTTCGTGATAATTCATGATCCCATTCGGCGCTTTGATTGCCAGTCCAATTTAAGTGTTGCGCATGGATTGAAGAGTCAAGTCTCTGATGTAGGATTCCAGAATTTGCCAGTATAATATGCTTTTGAACTGGCGCTTTTGTTGACCACTGAACCGGAGTTCCATCGTACCCAGCAGCAAGAGTGCCATTGGGAGTTTTTCTGCGTAACATATGCTCTGCTGGGTCCGTGTAGTTTCCGGGCCGAATCTGGCCAAAACCTCGCGCAAGCGCATGGTGGAAAGAGTTTTGAAATGCGTCAGAATCAGGAAAGTGAGAAGTGGTTTGATGATCATGATTAGAACAATCAAGGCAAGGAGTGAATTCAAATCGAGAAGCGGCTATTCCAGAGTCTTTGGCATGTTGTATACTTTGTATATGGCGATGGACCATCTGGGGTATCATGATCGATGAACTCTCCAGAATTTCAGAGCCAAGCTTTGTATTTTAAATAAATGGCAACATGAAAAGATGCCGTCGCAAAATCATAAGATCAAGTGCCACTACCTGCACGGAGGAGGGGCTCTGTTAGGGTCATTCTTGAGTGCCGCAATCAGTCATCCCAATTTGGGTCCAAGAGAAGTCACTATACCCTCATGAAAAGATGACAATTTGATCAAAGTCACTGAGCTGATTTGGAACTATGAAATGTAGGTGCTCGTCGCAGAAATCTCAGATTGAAAACTGAATTGCCGCGCTCATCTCACTCATGATAACAGGGTATGTGGAAATCCAGGAATTCCTTATTGGTGTAGTAAGTAACACAAGGAATCTGAAGCGTCTAGTAGCGCAAGGGGGCGATTGGTACATGTAGATCAATTTGGATGTCATAAATAATTCTCCCGTGCCATCAGGACAGATGCGGGTTTACCCCATCTTGGTTAGCTCAGTAATTATATTTATACTAGTACATGCATACATTATGAGCCTTGATATGGTCATGTCGGTAAATTCTAATCTACGTGATGTCTATACTTTGCGATCCTCGACCCTATTAGATTTTAGATGTTGAGATGAGTAGTGAAACGCAGATAACACTCACGGGCCAAGGATATACATGTACTAAAGTGTCTCCCGGCTTTAAAGGACCGGCCGGACTGTATGCCGAGCGGCGTAGATCAGGTGCACATAACATTGTATTACCCCAGGTAGAATATAAGCAGAACATGAACTGAGCGATTACTGAGAGTAGGCTTCATACATTAGTTTATGACATTGTTAGTGCTACATGTACAGTCCATGGTTAGAGTAGATCTTATACACAGCACTGTGATAATCTCTGGCTAAAGCTCGGTAGCCAGACTTGAATGAAAATATATGGGCGGAATTTGTACGTACATTTACCGGTAACTCCCCGACCTAAAACGGGAGTCACTGCCTCTTTTTCTTGGCCCGGCGGCCCGGCTAGCATATGGTCTTGGCGCCAAGTCACAAGATATCTTTGACAATCCCCGCATTAATGTTATTTACTTTGGTAAAATAATTAGTTAAATAAAAAAGGCAAAGATTTAATTCATATATATATCAGTCAGCGATTACTCAACTCAAGGCAGAGAGATGCCTAAATACTATCTAGCAATTATAAACTAGATATTTGTACCGGTGCAGAAAAGTTAGATATTAACGGCCCTCGCCCACAAAAGCCCCGCCATCTCTACTACCCCTAGATTTCAACCAGCTTCTCTGTGGTGGCCTCAATTTGAGTTCTAAACATCGATTCAATCTTCACAAACTTAGAATTGGGGTACGTTTGAATCCTTCACCGTTTTCTCACTCTACCCGCCCTAACCTGTGACTCGAGTGCCTAAACTTTTTTTTTGTCGGGCTACCGCTATTTGGCAGTTGTTTCTATTAAACCTCTTTTTGAGGCTTCATCTGATCATAATTAATCTCGCGAAATTGTCATAACTGTCCCCGAAGTTTATCGCTCATCGGTAGGTTCAGCACGGTACATCGAATATCGACTGAACCGTTCAATCGAAAACAGTAATCGGCGTTTTAGGACTAGGCCTGCAGAACTGGCGCGCACAGGACCACCTCTACCAGCCACATAACTTATGGATTATCTCATCGAGCTCGCTTCCCCCTCGTTTACAAAAAAAATAATGAGCATTCTCTTCCTCAACTGACCGTCCTTCTCTTCCTCTCACTATAGATTCTTACTACTCGAAAGTGATTGAGAGAAAAGGACAGCGGGTCGAGGAAGAGAATGCATTATTATTATTTTTTAAAAATGAGGGGGCGGCGGCTAGTGGTGGCCATATGCGCAGCCCCGCGCTAAAGCGCCAATTACCCGTGCCAATTCCCACTCTAATTTTTAGTCTCGCATTGGGCTCATCAACCAAAGTTGGTGGTCATCACTGTCTATCACAGGTCACAGTCTTTCACACTTTCACAAATTCACGTAGAAAATTATTCATGACTCTTTTTTCTCAACAAAAACATTTGAGTAAACAAACCTACTTGCGAATATATCAATCAGCCTTAATTCGCACCCAAAAACTGGCTACGGTAGCATGGCAATTCAATGACACGCATTTCCGTCCCCACATACAGGTTCCAAGAGGCTCTAATAAAATAGGTCTCCCCAGCAGGCACTGAGTAAGTGCTGGATCAAGTACAATAAAGCCCAACAAAAAAAAACTTGTCTCTGAAAGGGAAGCCAGTGAGTGTAGATATTCAAAGCGTTTTAAGATACTTAGGTTTTAAAAATTGCGGTTTGGTTAGATCTATGGCTAGCTATTGAGTTACTTTTAAGCCTGTCTCTTCTACATTCCGGATAACGTCCTTATGAAAGCGTCCAATTTTCTAAACTATTTCTGGACCCTATTTGAATCCTCACTAGTTTCTCTTTCAGGAGCAAGTGTTTTTTGATGGGCTTTGTTTATCTGTGGCGTTTGATGAAGCGTGTAGAGCAGCACTTACCTACTAGGGGTCGTCTCAAGCGATGATGACCTCTGACGGAGAATGTAATTTGCTGCGTCTATAATGAACTCAATACCCTCAAAAAAGTTTTCTTACCAGGTCCACTAATATAGAAACTGATTCAAATCTCTCCAGACGCCAATAGCTCGGTTGCTGATGCATTTGGGTACATTTATGTTGTTAGAACTCTTTGAATGCACCTGCACAAGTAGTAGTCACACATTACTTCGACTCGTCGTTTCACTATAGCTAGTTATGACTTATACTAAGCCTTGTCTATACGCACACGGTTTCTAACTAGTATTTAATCCTTGTGATAAAAACAACCCAAATATTAGATGAGTTACGAGTGATTCGCTACGTAGGTTTGTGAAAATTGTAGAAAACTGTGATGAGCACCCACTTTTGTTGGAGGGCCCGTAGTGAAGCCAAAACTAAAATGGGGCGTAGCACAGGTAGTATCTCAAACCGAAGGATTTATAGAATCTGGTATTATTTTCTTTGTTTGGTTCGATTTAAATCGGATTAATTACATTTCCAAGTGTAGTTGTTTTTGTTGGTTGTTGGTTATTGATCGGTTTTGTTTAGAAGAGAAGCAGAAACAGCCACCACAGTAGTTTTCGACCGCATGGATATAATTCCAAGTGAAACTAATCAGTCCTAATACTAACCTTACAGTTTGTGATCACTTAAAGTGTCATGGATCGATTTGTTCATGCTGGAAAATTAAGAGAGAAAGATTGTGCAGGTATATTAGCTCACTTAGTCTATTGGGCACATAATTCTATTTTTCGTGTTAAGTGATGTCTACATAGGGTCACATTAGACTGGCGTGAATGTAAGAAAGTTTTCATTTTCGGAAAGAGTTTTTCCCAGATTTTAGCTCCAAGGACTCCGCAACGCATGGAAATACAATTCTTATTTATTTATTTATTCATCAGGGACTAAGAAAAATTAGTATTACATGTTCGACATGGCAATTAGTGAAGAGATACTGACTCTCAATTTCACCACTGGCAATATCATCGCTGACGTCTTTTGGACTCCTCCCATCTACTTGGCAACCTACACTGAATGCTGTTCCTAATATCTCCTTGACACCACCTTTGAGGTCTTTTGAGAGTGATTTGAATCTCATTGTTCGAGCAATATCAATTACTTCTTCTAATGTAATTGACTTGTTGTGCTTGATATTTTTCTCCTTTTTCCTGTCTCGAGGAGGTTCTCTGAGTGCTTTGATGACAAGTGATGATGCGGATGGAACTACAGCAACTGTCGCTTGTCGATTTTGAATAGTGAGCCTAACTGTGACTGCGAGACCTTTCTAGCACAATATCAGATAGATAGTCTATAAGGAAAATAAATTTTGAATACCCAGTCGCCGGTTGCTTTTGCAATATCTTCGCCGACCTTCTTTGGAGATAAACCAAGAGGACCGATTTTTGGAGCGAGGACAGAAGAGGCGCCGACTTCACCACCAGTCGCCCTCAAATGTCTAGAAGAAAGGAGATTTCAGTTACAGTATTTTTGAGCGCGAAATTTCTACTCACATTATCTTGATTTCATTAGGGTCGATCTTTGGAGCTGGATACTAGTTGTAAGCATAAGACTCGGATGTTCTTTGTTCAAAACCTACGCATGGCGATTGATTTGGCTGGATGATAACTCTTGCAGATGGTTGGAATCTCAAATATTGGTGTGGGTATAAGGGCTCGCTTCGGTAAATTTTATACCACGTGACTGAGGTTCTACCCGCTACCCGCTAGGGACAAAAAGCCCCAAATATAAACCGAATTTCAGTCGCCTTATTCCTGTTGCAGAACAATTCACCCAAATTTGGTTACGAATACATTTAAGTACGTGATAACAAGTTGTGAAGAAGTTTAGTTTGCTAAGTTTAATTGAAAAAGAATGTTGTCTGGGAGAAAATAACTAAGTTTTGGACATATTGTTACTATCAATCCGTCAATTTCTGCATTAAGCGATTCAATCGTGATTTATTCCCTTTTAAAATTATCAAAATTGAATCTTCTGAGAAATCGAGTGAATTAGATATTCAAGGTTATCGTGATGGTGTTTTTAATAGTCTAAATACCACCGCTAAGGCATATGCTGTACTCTCTCTAGATCGAGCTTATCGAAGTCAGACTATTGCACACCAGCATCATCAAACTTTGAGCTAGGAAAATATTTAGCTGAGTGAATTCTTGATGAAAATGCCAGAGGAAGTCCACCAAGCCATGCTAGAACTCGATAAATGGCTTGCGAAATTCTAAGGGTAAATGGATATCATGAGCCGCTAGGCAGAGATTGGATTTTTCACCTCACCCACCGCAACCGTGAGGTGCACTCTGACAAGAGAGAAGCTTGAGGCTTGTAGATCAGATGCATCTATGTATGATGACATAAAAGCCTTCTTTCATTGGTTCAATCGGATCCGTGAGGGATTCAGTATCAAGCACTCTGATGAAACTGGAGTTCCACTCGGTGTGTGTAACAATTCTCGAGTACTTCCAGACTCTAGATTAAAAGGCATACGTAAAAAGTCCAGAAAATCAGAAATGAATATCTAAAATGGAAGCTGTATCAGCCGATGACCGAAAATCAAGGTGTCTGGTAATCTTCGAGGAGGAAGCATCTCCAAACCACTTGGTTTCCCAATAGGTTGACCCCAAATTAGTTTTACACCATTTCTGAGACTGTGTGGACTTCGAACGCGATCCGTAATGAAAGTCGATTCTCATATCAGTAGCTTGTTTAAACGATCAAACCCAATTTCTAATCCTCGACAACTATGGCAATCATACTGATCTGGAGTTTATGCAACTCTTTAAGAAACATAAAATTCATTCCATATCCTGCGACCTCTAGTTTCTGCATCATTTTCGGTGATAAAATCCAAATATCGAAATCAAATTTCTACCTTTTCTGCTCTGGACCTCTCAGAACCTGTGAAAAAAGAAAAATTTACAAGATACTACAAAGAAACCAGGATAACGGGTTTATCGGAGAGGTTATTCGAGCGGGATGGAGCGAAAAAGTGACGTACACATTTCAAACCCCCCATATCGCGCGAATAGCTTTCAATAAATTTTGTCTGTAGGCGCTACTTGTCAGTGTTGCTATCCGACAAATCGGATCACTGGTGTCCGTAGGCGCCGATCGGAACTAGTTTGGTGTTAATTAGGGTGGTCTTTGATGCATTGGGACGAAATTAAGAAGTTCTCGGAGACTTGTGCTAATCCTCCGGCGCTAGGTGCCAAGGACTTTATATAAATAGGTAGCCACGTACTTTCGAAAGGAAAATCATGTAACGTCTTAGTTTCTTATCCTACTTCCAATATCTTACGTTCATTCTATACACTACTGCCAGATTTATCCGAATGTTGATTATTTTCAAGGGCGGTAACCTACAGTTAACTCAGACTCCAGCTAACTTCCCTCAATGGTAATTTACTATGTCTGAAAATAGATGGGCAAGTAATGACAATTCTGTAAAATGGCTTCAACGAATATTCATCCCTGAAGCTAGGTCAAAAAAAGGAGTTTATCGGCTTCTCATAAATGATGGTCATGGCATTCATGAATACGAAATTTTTATAACTCTCTGAGCAGAACTAAATAAGTTTCTCTTTTTACCTCCTCTCCATCCCTTCGACTTGACTGCCTGCAAAATTCAAGATATCCCATTCAGATAGCCGACAAAGCTTAATGAAACGATGCAGCATATAAATAGAGAAAGAAATTTATTAACTGCCACCACATTGTCCACCGAGACTCTTTTAACCCTCAGAGACTTTGTTCTGGGAGAAAAGCAGCTGGTCATTGCCATGAAATATCAAAAATGGTCTGCATTCATCACAAATCCAGGATGAATCAGCATGACAAGAAACCCCATTTTCTACATCTCATATCAGCCTGTATGATATATCCTGTTGGTAACGTACTGCATATACTTTGATTCTACCAGTTAAAGGGCTTGAGGCTGAAGATATGGAAAAAGAAGGCAGCTATATTAGACAGCTTCGCGAAGCAGGCTGCGCCATTAAACTCTCTTGATGCAAAGGTGGCCAACCTCGAATTTGAAAAAACATCGGAAAACTCAAGCTGATCCTACATCCATTTACATCGAATCATACTAAGGAGTACTTCACGGTGCATTATTCCTAGAATTAATTCTTTTATATCAGATGAGGCTTGCTAATATCTGCTTTCGTATATTGCTTTAAGTTGTTCATTGGAGCCATATGATAACAAATTTCATATGCTTAAAGAATAACGCTCACGTTGTGTTCCTTCCGCATCTCACGTGCTTCAGTCATTCATTAAACCTTGTTGTTTTTTCCACTTTAAACATTCGTTATCTGTTGAGAACATGGTCTATTATCGACAGTGAACGCTAGTGCTTCAAATTATGCGACAGAGTTCTCGTTTATAAGAATAATACATAATTAGACCTTTCCGTTCCACAATATCATATCTTTAAAGTTTATAAGCCAGGAAGCGTGTTGAAGGGTCATTTCATCATCTTTTTTTCTTAATATATTCATTAATATATTGATTAGCTACAGCAGACCCAGTTATCTGATCGGCAGCCAACATTTACGAAGACAAAAAAACTGGAGAAGAAAAGATGAACTTCAGGGGAACGCCCCTCGCAATCCACCGAATCCTCAAGAGGGCCCAAAGTAGCATTGCCACACACATTAGGAGCGAGCACATTGGGCTCAGATCCTATATTTACCGAAGAAAATTTCCAGGAGTTGATAACCCAAGATGTCTGTGTGGATACCGGTCCCAAAATGTAAAACATATGATATTGTTTTGTCCCCAATGGGCTAAAGGAAGAGCTGTAATCCTATGGAAGGCTAACAACTGATCGTTTAAAGCCCTGATGAACAACGCAGAGGAAATCGCGAGAATTACAGAATGGATCAAAAACGAAGGATGGATTGAACAATTCCGACTGGTCAAGCCTGTAGAAAAGGCTATAAACAACGAGAAGAGGCGAGAAACACAGGCTGGAAGATTGGGGGATTTATCACCAAGAGGTTTTCCCCCTGTAGTTACCTGCATGGGGCCATAATAGGCGCCAAATCAGGCCAATGAAATCAAATCAAATATATTGATCATCCTCTATTTATACATTTATTCTTTTTGTTGACCAAGCTTTACCTCTATATTCATTGAATCACACAAATAGCTTGTGGATCAATAATTAGATTCTGAATGACGGAAGACAAATATCTTGGGCTGACCACCAGCGTAATCGTCAGAGGGAAATATGTCGGAAATAGGCCTACCCTTGAAGGACTGGTTGTGGGTATTCAGGATATAGCAAGTCTTCACTAATCGAAAGACAATTCTATCAAAAGATGTAGCACCTGTGGCTCTAAATATCACAAAACACGCAATTGCTTACACTACAATGCAGAAAAGCGTGAAGCTTGGGAAGAGAGGACAAGAAAGAAGTAAGTTTCGAAGGAAGACTATGAGAAGCAAAAGGTCAGTAAACCGGATTCATATTTAATTGAATAACACTAACTCCAATAAAAATATTATCCTATGCTCCTCAGCTCATAAAAATACGTGTGTTCTTTCAGTCTTCCAGTCAAAACATCAGAATATTGTTACAAGTAATTTCTGTTGAAGAATAAGTCTATAAACCTAAGAGTTAAAGCGATATCATTAGTAAGCAGAACTGCACAGACCTCAGCTACATTGTATTTAGATACCACGTAGAACCTTAAGTGGTAAGTGTGCTATAACACATAGATTCCCAAACATATACAATCTCTGATCCCTTTCTACCTTGAATAAATTATGAGACCAAATCGCTTACAGAGATTTTTATAGTTTGATTGTGGTATTACTTATCAGCAACCCTGCGGCTTAATCGACTTAATCGCCAGTGAAATCTTGTTTTGACCATTCATGGCAAAGGACAACACGACAGGGAATCAAGAAGTTCAATCAAGTAAATCTAAGTTATCATACCTTATTGTTGAAGGTGAAGCAATGTCGCAAGACTCTGGATCCAGCATGATGCTACCTACATCCCACCGATTGAGAGGCGAAGAAAATTATGCACAATTGAAATATGATATCGAAAATATCGCCTGTGTACATGACCTCCGCAGATATTATCATCCAAAGGCCCCCGTCCCTCCCAAGATTGTTGATGAGTTTGATGACGGTGCATCGGCTGAAGAAGTTCAGACATACAAAATATGGGCAAAAGGAGACTCAAAAATGAAGCTTTGTATCACAAATAATGTTTCGTTGTCTATAGCTAATCAATTGAACCGTTTGAAAACAGCGAAAGAGATGTGGGATGCGATTGCAAATCAATATGAAAGTTCTGGTATTGTTTTAAATCAACAAGCGATTGCTCAATACATAAAGATAAATTATGCAGACTATGACAGCATAGACTCATTTATAATGGCGTTCCATAATGCTGTTGATATGCTTAACTCGCTGAATATCGCTCCACCCGATTCGTGGCACCCTCTAGTATTTCTATTATCGGTAAAAGATTCATTTCCTGTATGGGCCGAAAGACAGAGAGCTATCTGTAGAGGAAGAGATGATGTTACACTCGCCGAGTTAATCCATGATCTCAAGGATTAGGCTAGGGTAGACACCAAACCAAGTGGTAGTCAAATGGCGTTAATTGGAAAGAATCGTGGCAACGAGGATAAATCTACAACTGGCAGCCAAAGAAAATCCAAATTTCGACCGAAACCCACCCCTTGTAATATATGCGGTAATCCCAAGGCAAGACACGGCAAGGGGAAATGTTTTGAAGATCCCAAAAATAAAGACTTGCGGAAGCAATGGGAAGTAACAAACAACAAAAAATGGGTGAGCTTTAAAACAAAAGAAAAGAGCAGATCTAGTGAAAATAAGACAAATGACAATAGTGACGATGATACTCCCCGATTTGGAGGACTAACTTGTATCACCCT
>JAATOF010000288.1:0-11841 GCA_013170925.1 Podosphaera leucotricha | reverse complement strand
CTTTTTAATACTTGGTGGCAAAAAATCATTGATGTATTGCCATATTCGGTTAGTATGCTTCGGATAAGGTATCCACTTTGCATCTTCTGTTCCTTTGCATCGGTATGTACAGCACGGTACATGAACATGATGTTGCAAATCGACTACTCGATTAAGAAATTCCGTGCCCATTGACACTGAATTATAAAAGTATATGTTGAATGGTAAAACTAGGTGTAAATTCTGTCTATCGCCGCGGTGAAATGAAACTAAGAAGTGTACAGAATTTATACGGAATTTAGTCGTACATCACCGCCCCTCCACCCCTCCCTCCACAGAAGTAATTGGCCTGAGCTGGTTAGTGAGTTAACGAGGTAAATAATATATGAATTTGTATATAAACCCCTCTAGTGATCTTCGCAAGTTGAAACAACAAACGCAGAGAGACAGAACATAACTCAACCAATTTACCTTGCTCATCTTCCAATTTTCTAGCCCCCAAATAGTTTTTCATCTAGCCGTCATGAGTGGACCAACGTAAGTTTATTTCTAGCCTCTACAATACAACTCATGGGTAGCTACTAGCTATGTCCTAGGAGATTGGTGCAAGCTTCATCGAGGACAATGGAGTTAATTATGGTCAATATTAAACCTGATAAAAGATCTATTTCACGAGACACTGAACACTTTATATGCAAGCACAAATTTAAATCACTAATATTACAACAGGGGAGACTTTGGGCTAATTGGCCTGGCTGTAATGGGCCAAAATTTGATTCTTAACGCCGCAGATCATGGTTACAATGTGATTGCATATAATCGCACAACTGCAAAGGTGGACCACTTCCTGGAAAATGAAGCGAAAGGCAGGTCAACATACAAAATATCTGTAGCTAACTTACTAATTGACGCAGGGAAATCTATCGAGGGTGCTCACTCAGTAGAAGAGTTTGTAAGCAAACTTAAGAAGCCACGTCGTATAATGCTATTGGTTATGGCAGGTAAGCCTGTCGACGACTTTATTGAGACCCTTCTGCCATTTCTTGATCAAGGGGATATCGTCATCGATGGCGGAAATTCTCATTTTCCTGACACAAATCGCCGCACAAAATACCTGGCGAACAAAGGAATTAGATTCGTAGGAAGTGGTGTATCTGGTGGTGAGGAAGGTGCGAGATACGGCCCTTCTTTGATGCCCGGTGGAAATGAGGAGGCGTGGCCGTACATTAAAGATATTCTGCAGAGTATTGCAGCTAAATCAGATGGTGAGCCATGTTGCGAGTGGGTTGGCGATGAGGGCGCTGGTCACTACGTCAAGATGGTACACAATGGCATCGAGTATGGCGATATGCAATTAATATGCGAAGTAAACCTTTCTTAAATTTGGTCCAAACTTTCAGCTAACTGGAACAGGCTTATGATATCATGAAAAGGGCTCTAGGCTTATCAAACAAGGAGATTGGTGATGTATTCGCTAAATGGAACAAGGGTGTCTTAGATTCCTTCCTTATCGAGATTACTAGGGATATAATGTATTACAATGACGAGACCGACGGAACCCCATTGCTCGAAAAAATCCTTGATTCTGCTGGACAGAAAGGGACTGGAAAATGGACTGCTATAAATGCGCTCGACCTGGGGATGCCAGTTACTTTGATCGCCGAAGCCGTACTTTCACGTTGCTTATCATCCATTAAAGATGAACGCTCACGAGCCTCTCAAGTTCTTCAGTATGTTGGCCGCTCCAACAGTTTCGAAGGTAACAAAGAACAATTTCTTGAAGATCTTGAGCAAGCGTTGTATGCCTCTAAGATCATCTCATACGCTCAAGGATTTATGCTTATGCAAGAGGTATGCTATAACTCTCTTTGAAAAAAAAACACTAATTTTTGTTAGGCCGCTAAAGAATACGGATGGAAGCTCAACAAACCTTCAATTGCTCTCATGTGGCGTGGTGGATGTATTATCCGCTCCGTTTTCTTGAAGGATATTACTGCTGCTTATCGTGCTAACAATGATCTCGAGAATCTATTGTTCAACGATTTTTTCAACAAAGCGATTCATCAGGCTCAACCTGGCTGGAGAGACGTTGTCTCAAAAGCAGCACTTCTTGGTATCCCTACCCCCGCTTTTTCGACTGCTCTTTCTTGGTTTGATGGTTACCGGACCAAGGATTTACCGGCAAACCTTCTCCAGGCTCAAAGAGATTACTTTGGAGCCCATACATTTAAAATAAAACCCGAATTTGCGAATGAAAAATATAAAGACGGAGAAAACATACATGTCAACTGGACCGGACGGGGTGGTAATGTCAGTGCTTCTACATACCAAGCTTAAATTAAGGACATATCTATTTCGATCCCTCAATTTTCACACCAAAAAATCCTCTTTGATTTCCTAACTTGGAAGTAGCCAGTAAAATTGGAAAAACGAATGAAAAATAAGATTGGTTAGAAATTCAAACTGATTTCTAAAGCACAAATCAGCCACTGGTAGTATTGTCAGCCATAAATAAGCAGAGAAAAACATGATAAAGTCTACTCTTGTCGAAACCCGTAAGTATTTCAGTCAATCCTATCCCGTTGATGATTGCGGATTCTATTGTGGTAAATGCTACAAAGATTTATTATATAATTTCTTAGTCTAATTTTTTAATCGCGGGCTTTACTTACCCCCCCTCCTCCAACAGACTTACCTGAGTTTCTCTGGTGAGTCACTTTAGATAATGCCCTTCAATCGTTCGCGACTTCTCAATCACAGACCATACCCCAAAATAGCTTTGATCACTACCTGTGTTGTGGAATTTCAAAAGAGCTAATTTCAAAATCCACTCGCGACCAAGCCCACCACAGTATTAACTTTGAAACACCATTCTATAACACGCCATTTTCTACTGTACAACTTGCACAACACATTCGAAACTTTTCAATTTTTTTGTTGAAATTATATCCAGCTATGAATTATTCAAAATATGCCATTTAATCTTGCATGCATCGGCCTTGAGAGAAGAAGTTTTATGAAGTAAACTATATAAGTCTTTCTCCGTCCTTGATGAGAGAGCTACAACACAACCTATTAGTTTTACATTCCACGAACTTTATGACTAAACTAATAAAAGTTCTCCCTCAATTTAACCCTAAACGTTTAGATCTACCTCAACTCGTACATTCTCCTATCGGTTGAGATTTAACACAACTACTGAAGTATATTACGCCTGCCTCAATTATTCTGTGTCTTTGGGCCATTTTAATATCTTTATTTTCTTCCCCTTGATGCCGACTTTGTCTCTTGTCAGATATGAGAATTTCTAGAAGTACATAAGGTATTTGAACCTTGATTAATACCTACGGAGTAACGGTATTCATGGCATTGTGGATTTTCTTTCTCCGTTTATTTGGAAACACATAATCATTTATTGAAGCCATAAAGTCTTAGCTCTTTAGATTTACTTAACCTTTTACCTTGAGTTCCAACATGTCTTACATTTTCGTTCTAATGAGATTACTCTGAAATATTTCACAGTCAGATTCCTTCCCATCCAACGGAGAACAAAAATAAAAGAAACTTGTTCACAGGACCTAGTCATGGCAAAACGATACCAAGTAAATTACTTCTGATGTCACAAATCTAAGAGTGAGGGGTCTGGTCATCTATTGAAATTCCTCAACGTAGCTAATGATCTAAGCTATTTTTGGGAAATCGTGAACGCTTAAAGGGCATTTTATAGAGTAATCAACTAGGTCTATCGGGGGAGGGGGGGTTAAGTAATTAAACCTCGTAATTAATTTCGATTTCGACAATAGTTTTTAGACTTGTGGCACAGTGCAGTGAATTGGCTTAAAGTTACAAATGTTTTTAGGCTCATACATTCCTGTCATAATAATATTGAGAGACCATTAGTGAGTGCAAGAACAAACTTCCTTTCCAGCCTGGCTTTACTTACCTACCCTAGCCTCATTGCAACTTCGTTTTGAACTTTTATTATTATTTTCCACGTCATAGTAGGTTGGCAGATGGGCAGATGGACTTACTTGTGCTATGTTATTGTTAAGGCACAAACCACCTACATGTAGCCCTATATTGTATAATGGGAGGCAGAAATTTCGACACCGGTTGTCCATGTAGATCTGATATCACGTTGTTGTCTTGTCCTATTACGGATTGTTTTTTATGCGAATTCACTCAGCCACAAGATCGAACTCTTATGCTCGCTGGTCAGGTTAAAATGTCAAAGATCAGCTTGGTTCCAGTTATAAGGCTAAGCGCTTTACCAAATACCGTTATTATTTGGACGATCATTTACATATGCCACGGCATAGATTATATGCATGTCCGACGGCGGTGAATCGTGTGTAAGGCCTGGCTCGGCCACTACTCACACTCCATCAATCCCTAAATATCTCTTCGCAACAAATATTTCTACAGCGCAAAACAGAAAAGCCGCCTTAGTCCTTTCCAATGCTGCTACCACCCTAGCTGGTGCGGAATCTGTTAACATTCCTATGGAGCTGGGTAAGAGCAATCACAGGAGACGAAGGAGTCTGATGAATCATGTTGATGCTCAAAAGATCTCTGCAAAGCCTAGTAGGAGAAGAAGCGAACATCAGAATTTGAGCCGACGAATTGAGATTCTAGATTCTACAAGTGTAGATATAATTGAGGAGGGAAGTACAAGTGAAGATGTGGCTTTGAGTTATCTAAGTGATGACGCCTTGCCCGATGATGAAGAGACGGCCTTGACTGGAAGAGATAAAGGAAAGAGAGAACAGAGAAGAAGGAGGAGTACATTATTGGGACAGCGTATCGCTCCAGAACCTCCAGTAACTGAAGATGAAAGGAAAGAAGCTGATCATCATGTGCTGAAGAAGAGTTTAATAAACATACTCCTTATAGCCCTGTGGTATATCTTCTCTCTCTCCATCTCAATAGTGCGTTCATTCCTAATTCTAGCCTTTTCATGTACTACTAGCTTACAAAAATTAGTACAACAAATGGATGTTCGACGTAAAACATCTCGACTTCCATTTCCCGCTCTTTACAACATGCTTACATATGCTGGTGCAGTTTTCGTTCTCTTCTCTCATACTCTATCTCCTACCAAAATATAGACCACGATACAATTCAATTTCAAATCCACAAGATGTCTCGCAGGTCACAGATGCAGATATCTTACAACACCAAATCGAAAGTCAGCGACCGCTCATGACTCGGTTCTTCTATTTTACTCGAATTGGCCCATGTGGGGTAGCTACTGGACTAGACATTGGCTTAGGAAATATGTCCTTGAAGTTCATCACACTTACATTCTACAGTCAGTTCTGTCCTACACACATTTCCTCGCTAATTTATTCTCAGCTATGTGTAAATCATCATCTCTGTCGTTTGTTCTTCTCTTTGCCTTCCTTTTTCGCCTCGAAACGCCCTCAATTCGGCTTGTTCTCATTATTGCCACAATGACGCTCGGCGTCTTGATGATGGTGGCAGGAGAGACGACATTCTCTCCATTGGGGTTTATCCTTGTTATCTTGGCTGCCTTTTTTTCCGGATTTCGATGGGGATTAACTCAAATTTTACTCCTTAGGAATCCTGCAACTTCGAACCCTTTTTCCTCTATTTTCTATCTGGCACCAGTAATGTTTTTTAGCCTTCTTCTGCTAGCTATACCTGTGGAAGGCTTCTCCAGTCTAGTCATTGGCTTAGAACGTTTAATAGATGACAAAGGTCCGATCCTTGGGCCATTATTATTACTTTTCCCTGGTACCATTGCTTTCTGTATGACTGCGTCGGAATTTGCTTTGTTGCAACGCACATCAGTAGTTACGCTATCTATTGCAGGGATCTTCAAAGAAGTAGTTACTATCACTGCTGCTGGTCTTGTCTTTCATGATCCTCTCACTCCAACAAATGTTTCAGGCCTTATTGTAACATTATTTGCAATCGCAGCATATAATTATATCAAAATCCGGCACATGCGTAAGGAAGCTCAGGAGGAAGTGCGCAAGGATAAGCTTGGACATAATGAGGATTCCAGCAGTGAGAGTGGTATAGAGGAATTGGAAGATGAATGGCACAATACTGACCCAACATATGTTACAACCACAGATGGAGAGATTCTAGCTCTGCCCGAGCCGAGTAGCTCTAAACGGAGTCAAGTCTCCCGAAAAGAGAGGACTGCAAATGAAATTCGTGCTCTAGCTGCAAGTAAGAAAGAACTTAGCGATTGAAATAGACTATTCTACTTCGCGGTAGTAATAAACTTGGACTAATCTGGTAAAAAATGAGGCATAAAAAAAAGTTATCTAACGAATGGGATCAAATCAATGTAAACTTAAATTATTGGTGTTATTTAGGCTACCAGGCTAGACTTGGGAGGGATTAGGCGTAGTTTATTTCTAAAAACACTGAGTGATGCTCAGTGCTTGGAAGTTTGCGTTTTAGGCGTGCACTTCAAGTTACACCACCAATATCAAGAGATTCGCTCTGATGTATAGTTTTTATATACTGGTTGGCTTGCGTTCACGGGGTCTATACGTCTAACATATATTAGATACATTTTGAAAGTACATAAACTGCATACCTTTCCTAACTTATTCGATATCTCTTCGGTACAAGTATAAGTAAATATACAATGCTCGACTCTAATCTACGGACTTTCAGGGTTCTAATAAATGTCTGAAGGTTGCATGCGTGCTCATGTACGGACGAAACATAAGCTATTGGACTCATTAGTCGCGTACCCCCCTGTTGATGGCGCACTCTTCGTACTACAAACCATCCAACTAAAAGCCATACAAAATGTTAAGATGAATATTTCAGCTCAATTATTTTTTGACCGTATTTCAAATTCTCCTCGATGATCCAGCGACACAAAAGGTGTCTGCGTCTCTCGAAGGATCCTAAATTAGGAATCACAGTATTGAGATCACGTCAAGCCATGCTATGACGTTAGTTCGAATGAGATGCATTTCCAAATTGAAAGAGAGACCTCGGTCTGCAGATGTGCTAGCTCTACGTTAAGAGACGCCATAGCATGATGTGCCTGCTTAGAGAAGTTTTCTCATGATATCCTGAACGAAGGATCTACACAACCTCAATTCAGAAAACCAACTTTCTCTACTTGCCATTGCGATCGGAGTGAAACATTCTAAACTCCAGCCGAACAAAATCACGCACCTTCCTGAAGTTGTGCAGAAATGCGATGGCCCCCGGTCACTGGTTATTTCTGGTAGAAACATACGTTTTCGCCAGTGTATCGCGGTACCCTTACAAGTCCATTTAAACAGATGGACTTTATTGCCATCCAGAAGAGTAATCCAGAAACCATGGTGATTGTGGGTTGTTATCTTTGAAAATTATTAGTGATCGGATCGGGTCGCCAGAGGCGCATATAAACTGTTTTAGAAGGGAGCATTGAATATGCCCTATAGAAAATGAGTAGACAACATCTTTATCATACACTCCTCCATAGCAGAGTTTTTTTCATATAATATTTTTTACCATCCCAAGCCCTTGATACTTTCTAGAATCCAAAATTCAGGTTCAGCGATTATAATTTCGGCAACTATGGGGGCTCAGCTTTTGGTCTTATCCATAGTTGACGGTCAATAGTTGTCGTTATAGTACTTTGTGGATACGCTGCACAATTTCGAATTCGTAAGTCAACCGTGCCTCCTTTGACAAGTTCCATCACCTTCAGAGTCTACTCATTCTTAATTGGTAACCTAGCTCTGTCCATAAACGCATCGTTGAAATAGGTGAAGCTGAACCACCTAAACGGTAAATAAGAAAAGTATGAAGGCCAAATAGCTTCTCTTTTCTCTGATCGACTTTTGGAAGTAACATGGACGTGTATATACTTCTAACCGAAGGGTCTAATTACAAAATCATTTGCGTATGAGACACGTAGAAAGTATGAGTTGACTTTATGTGCAAACTGGAGGGGAGGCTTCATCCAAGATGAGGCTAGGAGCATGTTTCGTTGCTTCTCAATCACCCGAAGACACAGTCCGTAATAGTAGTTACTTCTTTCCACTGTATCCCATAAAGACACCAATTCTTCCTCGATCAACGAGTTCATTAGCTCTCTGGTCTCGCGCAATCGTAGGAGGATCACTATAAAATATGCACTTGCGTTCTCAGACTGTAAGTCAAGGCTTTCTGGAGGCTTTTTTGTATGTCATGGATCACGATGCCTGTCGAAGTTTGATTGCGAATGTACCCGTCGGTGTCGATAGCCTGGTTCCAGAATTCAAGCGGCAAATATCCATTCTTGAGAACTCCCCTTACATGTATACATGTATTACTTTCATTAGTCTGTATAATTCGTTCCGGTTTAGATTTGATCCCTTGGTCTACTCATTTACAAGTTGCTCTCACCTGCGGTATTGGAGTGCACAGTATTAATTTTTTCCTGATTGTAATTCAACGCTTCATATGCGTCTTTCTAAGCCTTGTAGCATCGGACCCAGAGCTTTCTTGTGGAATATCTACTATCAGTATAGCCGATTTGGTACCAGGAAAAAATGGTGGGAATAGCCCTGATACGTCAAAGTATATGTCAAGGGACGAAGCACCAAAATGATAAATAAGAAAAGTATGATGGCCAAATACTGTCTATTTTCTAATTGACTTTCGAAAGTCTAGTAGAGGAACTGCCCGTGCAACTATCTCTGTTCCTCCCTCCTACTATATGTTCATCATGCCGAAGAAACAACTGCAAAACCATTTGCATATTACATGTAGAAATTATGACTCTGCGCTTGAGTATAGAGCCGGAGAGTTTCATATTGAGGCTAATTTAGCATCTCTCCTATGTTGAAGGACTTGCGTGTCTTATCTCTTATTTTAATCTGTTGGTAGACCTCAAATATACGTTCATCTTTGGATTTAAATACTTTGATTTCCCGCGACAGATTTACAATTAGGTGGATATTTTGTCTTTTAGGACAAAGATGAAAAGATCGCCTGACACATGTATCTCACTATCATGTTTTCAACGTGAAATTAGCGCTGAGAAAGTTCCTGGCCTTCGGTACGATCAACCAAAGTTTGCACTCAGCGTGCAGGTTGATATAAAGGAAGCTTTTCGAATATTTTCGGAATTATGTCATTTATTCTACTTCAAGTTCGTTCATGAAGTCTTCCGGCGCTTTGAGGTGAGCGAGATGATAGCCGCGCGGGAAACTCGTAGGGGTAGCGATTTTTAGCTTATCGACATGAAATGTGTTATGAATTTTTCAAACTAGGTTTTTTAGATCAAGTTGACAAGTTTGATATGTGGATTTTTTGAGTATTTATGTGATCCTATCTGGCTTTCTGTGAGCTTTTTGTAAGTTCGTTTTGTTCGTTTGTGACCTGTATTGAGCATAACCAACCCAATTACCAACGCAAAAGGTGATACCTTGATGCTTTTCACAGTATGTTCAAAAATGCCCCATCACTTCGTTGCTTGCATACACAATTTATTGCTGTTTAGACATTATTTTCTGGAGTTTTTAAGGTTGGGAAGCTACGGTTTCAGAGGTAATTTCCTCTCCAAGCTTTTCATCATTAATTTCAAAAATCGTGAACATATACTTGATCAGCGAAGGAAACTGCCATGCCGATTGTGGCTTCTCTGGAATTATTCCAGAAGAATTTGAAAATGTCGAAATGTTCGTCTCAGTTACTTTGCTCGAAATGTACAAATACGCGTTTGTATGAGTTGAATAGTTAGCTTATTCGTTCTGAAAGCCCATTTCCTGATAGACGAACTGTAGTTTTGGGCATTTGGTTAAAGCCCATGTTGTTAATTCTCCTTGTTTCAGAAGTTATTGATAAATTGCCTTGTTAGCACGATCAGTTAAAACAACTGAAGCTTCCAATTTTGCAATGAGATAAAATTATGTTGGCGAAGTGAAGATCACATAAAAATTTTATATATTTTAATTATGCCGATCCTTCAACGGCTTCTGTGGTCCAATGGTTAGGATTCCACCCTTCCAAGGTGGAGGTTCGTGTTCGATTCACGGCAGTTGCATCAGGATTATACAACCTGACAATCGCACCTTTGCAATGTCTCATGTGTACTATACCATGAATTTTGGTCTAGCAGTCTATTTTTCTACTTACATCTAGGTAGCAGATCCTGAGAGTATCCGTGCCACGCTCCAATATGACATTAGTTTCGCTGTGAGCCTATTATCAACTAAGATTGGTGATCATCGCCGTCTACCTCACTTTGCAAACTCACGTAGAAAACCACTCGTAATTATTGGGCTGTTCAAGGAATATGTGCAGCTACTACACTTCCCTCAGCTCGTTTTTCAAATAATATATGGGTATTTACCGATAATGAAGAAGTAGCTAGAAAACTACTTACTAGAACCCCGATGACATCTGCCCAATCAATTTTCTTAGAGGCCATAGAAGGTGCTAAGGTTTGGAAGGCTCGGGCACGTCTTCCTCATACCCTCGCGGATAAGATAAACATACGCTGGGTCCCAAGCTATGCCGGTATAGAAGGCAATGATTTATCTCAAGTTTACAAATCCATCTCCTAAATTCCGCTGTAAACTGAGTCCCACTGTCACGGTTCAGCAATTGGCGCTTGAGCAACTGTATGCCTAAATGTAGTTTATATTTATCTATAAAGAAGAGAATCACAACTACATGTAGTACTAAAGTGACCTATTCTGTTACGGCTTAGCCGTCAGAAAGGACATCAAATGTACTTCTTTCACTCGTATGTTCGAGAACATACCATTTACCCAACCTAATTCTGAGCATTACCCCTGCCGACCGTCACTATGGAAACTAGCATAAGCGAATAGGGCTGCATAGCGCTACGACTTAGCCGAGACATTAGCGTATGATGATCATCATACGCTGCAGGAACACATCGGCTTATCAGCCGTCACATTGCCATCTCTTCTTCAAAGGTTTGTCGAATCTTTCCCCTTTCTTTTGAGATTTCTCCTTTGAATAGTTTTCGGCTCAGCTGAATCAACAAATCTGCCAGATTCCAACTCCGTAGGACCGTCATTCGTATCAATGGGCCCAAACTTTTGCTCAAAAATGTTCAAAGCTTTTGTATCTTTAACGTAATCGACAGGCTCCCAAGTTGGATCTACCCAGCCAACCCATTTCACTAATGCTTATTGGAACGTTCCACGCCCCCTCTTTGCTGTCCGGTCCCGTAAAATTGCCTCTAATTCATATTCCGGCTCCCCTAACTCATCCAGGACTGGAGGTTTCTGCGCGTCATCCTGTAGCTGGCTCGGATATGGATCATTACCTGCTCTCTTTACTAGCTCCACATGAAAGCGTTTATGGATATTACCCGGCACATTAAGTTCTAAAGTTAGCGCATCTGGCACACTTGTTACTTCGTACTTGGCGTGTTGCCATGCTAACTTCTTGGATAGCTGAGGTGTCTTAACGTTTCGTAAATCCAGCCAAACTTTGTCTCCTACCTTAAATCGTTCCGGCTGTCGACGAAATTGATTAGCAATTCTTTCATTCTGTTGCTGCGCTGAGGCCGTTACTGCTTGTGCAAATTCTTGAGCGTCCCGTAGTCGTTGCACATATTTTTCGCCTGCTATATTTCCTGGATGTCGAAGCTTATCTTTTTCGCTGTGGGTTGGTTCCATCAGCGGATCTAAATTATAGCCATTTCGAAGGAAGAAGGGGCTCAATCCTCCAATAGCGGAGTTTGGCCTTGAGTTCAGAGCTAATTGAGCCAGCGGGAGTAATTCCATCCAGTTATCTTGCGCATAGCAGATGAATGATCCCAAGTACTTGTAAAGCTCTTGATTCGCTCGCTCGCTTGCATTTGACTGAGGATGATAAGCTGTTGTCAACCGCTGTGTAATGCCCGTTAAT
>JAATOF010000264.1:0-16436 GCA_013170925.1 Podosphaera leucotricha | reverse complement strand
GTTTAAGGCTGACAAAACCCCTGCACGCCTACCTCTATAAATGACAGGCGACTTCACTTACCCTTGACCCCCTGTAGATCTGTTGACCAGGTAACATAAATTGGCTCTAATAAAAGTGAAATAAAATACAGTACCACAGGGGTAATTCAACCATACTGCATTAGCGCGACAGGGGTCTATTTAAATTATTGACTATCACGAAAGGGGCAGTACTCACTCCGAGAGACTAATACATGTTCATGTATTATCAAATTGCTCAATATCAATGTTCCACCGTACTCCCCAATTTTCTACCCTTAAATATTTAAATTTCTTCCCCGTGCATACGACGAAGTACCAACAAGTTCCTTCGAACAAAAATGAGCCCTACTTATCCATCATCATCGCAACGCCGTCGAAAATATTTTCACCAGAACACTGTATTCGCATAAAAACATTGCGAAAATACACTAACAAAACTATTCAACAAATTACTGATGATCTTAGATTCTCCCGGTATCAAGCTCAACACGCTTGTGCCCGACAGAGTGAGCGCCCAAATATTCAGACAGGGCGCCCGCTTGTACTCTATAATCAGCAAATAGATCAGCTGATGGCCTTTAATAGGTCTTCATATGAGGCTCGATAGATGAGTTATCTGGATCTCTCACTAGATCCGTTTAGGCTCTGGAACGTCCATGAAAGATAACATGCAGCCTTGTTTCCTCCAACTAAACCGACAACGGTTGCCAGACTCAAGGCTTCATGCGATAGTTCAAGCTAGCTGGGACTTGATCATTAGCGAACACCTTACGCCACTTCGCAAGTATGCATTTAAGGTGTCAGGCAGTTTTGGATGCGAATGGGGGCTTACTTGTTACTAAGTCTTGGATTATTTTTCAGTATTTTATTTGTCCAAGTTTATGTGAATAGTGATAGATTTCGTAGCTTAGACAAGCGTTTTGAAAATAAAATTTTTAAAAAGTAACTAAATGAAAGCAATATTATAATACAAATTGGAGATTTTTTCGAAAGGCACTTTCCTATTTGGGATGGAATATTTTAATTTACCAAAAACCCCTATCAGGATAATGCAGTATGGTTGAATTACCCCTACGATACTGTATTTTCGTCTAAATAATTTAGGTTAGGGTTTACCGCCCACGATCTGGGAAGAAATCAACCCAACCAAAGGGAGTTGGTGGGTGGGCTTAGCAAGGGCCTATATTGAGCAATTTAGGGTGAGCCTATCGGTATCACCTACCGTATATTTGGTTACTCTTTTTGGAATAATCACCTGCCAAAAGAGGCTAGAGGCCCTAATTAAGCAAGGGCGCAATCCTCTTATTACATTTAATTAGTACATGTACATGTATGTCCTTTATCACTCTAAGTAATTTCCCTAGTAGGAAAGAAACTTGAGAACTAGACAAGGTTTAATTTTTAATGGTGGATATTTCACTCTATATTTAGTATTTAATTAGCAATTTTCACTTTGAGCCTTGTCGTTTATGCAATTTAATATAATAAAATTAGATTATTCACTCTTGAGAGAATGTTCTAGTAGGCGCAGTCATAATTGTACATGTATGAATCATAGCAGGTATGGTAAAATAATTGATGAATAAAACTCGTCCCTGCTTATTTATAGTAATATCGATTAGCACAGCCTCTAAATAGCGTTAATCTACATGCCCGTTATTATGATTACATGTACACAGATATGTCAAGGAAACATCAATTCGTTGGACCCTTGACTGAAATTACTTGTATATGTACAATAAAATCGCAGTATACCTTGCAGGAAAAGTAGCATCTTTTTATTCACCATGGAATCAGGTGGAATAAACCACTCGATCGATCGGGATCGAAATTCACAGCATGAAATGAATGAGTGGGGCCAAGGCTACAGTTGGTTAGACGGAATTTTCATGATTCTTCTTTCGCTTTCTTTTAACGTCTAGCGCTTTCCAAGAGCTTTCACAGGACGTCACGCTAGACTAATTTTGGCTATCGACTCCGAACTTCGTGGAATCCAGCAGAATTTAGATAAGTCTATAAAATACTATTGCTTGCCCATCTTCAATCCATAGATCTACTTGACAAAAAAGTTTAACATTTTCAATTACAAGTCTTCCATACGAAATTTTATACTTGAATACATTTTCAAAATATATACGCCATCATGGGTCCCGCCATTGGTAAGAAATATAGCAAAGATCTATTTTCTTGGCTAACGTGTCTCAGGTATTGATCTTGGAACAACCTACTCTTGTGTAGGCATCTATCGTGATGATAGAATTGAAATTATCGCCAACGACCAGGGCAACCGCACTACCCCCTCTTTTGTGGCATTCACAGATACTGAACGTCTTATTGGAGATGCTGCTAAAAATCAAGTCGCAATGAACCCTGCTAATACAGTCTTTGATGCAAAACGACTCATCGGAAGAAAGTTCGCCGACGCCGAAGTACAAGCAGATATGAAGCACTTTCCATTCAAAGTTATTGATCGTGCTGCAAAACCGGTTGTTGAGATTGAGTTCAAGGGAGAGAAAAAGCAGTTCACACCAGAAGAAATATCGTCAATGATCTTGGTTAAGATGAAAGAAACTGCAGAGGCCTACCTTGGTACTACCGTCAGTAATGCCGTCGTTACTGTACCAGCATACTTCAACGACTCCCAGAGACAAGCCACCAAGGACGCTGGGTTAATCGCAGGTCTCAACGTACTTCGAATCATCAATGAACCCACCGCCGCCGCCATTGCTTATGGACTTGACAAGAAGGTCGAAGGGGAGCGAAATGTTTTGATCTTCGACTTGGGAGGTGGTACTTTTGATGTTTCTCTCCTCACTATAGAAGAAGGTATCTTCGAAGTCAAATCTACTGCTGGTGACACTCACTTGGGAGGTGAGGATTTCGATAACCGCCTTGTTAATCACTTTGTGAATGAGTTTAAACGAAAATACAAGAAAGATCTTTCCAGCAACGCCCGTGCTCTTAGACGTCTTCGTACTGCATGTGAACGCGCCAAGCGCACTCTATCCTCCTCCGCACAAACTTCGATAGAGATTGATTCCTTATTTGAGGGTATTGATTTCTACACCTCCATTACTCGTGCACGGTTTGAGGAGCTTTGCCAGGACCTTTTCCGATCTACTACAACTCCCGTGGACCGTGTTCTTGCTGATGCCAAAATTGACAAGTCTCGTGTTCACGAAATTGTCCTTGTCGGTGGTTCGACCCGAATTCCTCGAATCCAGAAACTCATTACCGACTACTTCAATGGAAAAGAGCCTAACAAATCTATCAACCCTGATGAAGCCGTTGCATATGGAGCAGCCGTGCAAGCAGCAATTCTCTCCGGCGACACTTCCTCTAAGTCCACTAATGAAATCCTTTTGCTTGATGTCGCTCCGTTGTCTCTTGGTATCGAAACTGCCGGTGGTCAAATGACCAAACTTATTCCTCGAAACACTACCATCCCAACCAAGAAATCCGAAGTATTCTCAACGTTCTCGGATAACCAACCAGGTGTTCTTATTCAGGTTTTCGAGGGTGAGAGGCAGAGAACAAAAGATAATAATCTTTTAGGAAAGTTTGAACTGACCGGAATTCCACCTGCACCACGTGGCGTTCCTCAGATTGAAGTAACTTTCGATCTTGACGCCAATGGAATTATGAATGTATCAGCGCTCGAGAAGGGCACAGGGAAATCTAATAAGATTGTTATCACAAATGACAAGGGCCGATTATCGAAAGAGGATATCGAGCGTATGCTTGCGGAGGCGGAGAAGTACAAGGCAGAGGATGAAGCTGAAGCCGGTCGAATCTGCGCGAAGAATGGACTTGAATCATACGCCTACTCCCTCCGGAACACTCTTTCTGATTCAAAAGTAGATGAGAAGTTAGACGCCGCCGACAAGGAAAAATTGAAGGCCGAGATTGACAAAACTGTCGCTTGGTTAGATGATTCTCAAGCTGCCACGAAGGAAGAATATGAAGAGCATCAGAAAGAGCTGGAAGCTTGTGCCAACCCGATAATGATGAAATTTTACGGAGCTGGAGGTGAAGGAGCTCCTGGAAGTTTCCCGGGTGCTCCACCCCGCGCCCCCGGTGCTACTCACGATGACGGACCAACTGTTGAAGAAGTGGACTAAACATGCCATGGATTTTGTTTTTATAAATTTTATGTATTTAGTTTTTATGGTCAAGCGGTTTATTTCTGGTTTGTACGACTTAACGTGTTGGTTGGGCGTTCAGTTATTAAAAGTTTAGGTAGGAATGGAACTATCAAATAAATATTTCTTTTACACTCTTCAGAGAAGTTGTAACGTTTATGTGTAGATAGTTATCAACGTTGATCATCTATCATTACATCATCTTAGATGAAGAGAAATGTAAGCTTATTGAAGATGTTAGTGAAGTCTAATTACATCCACACAGTTGTGCACACTTAAATCAGTCTACTATGTGTCTTTTAATTGATAATTGTCTAAAATTACCGAACTAAACTCTTTACGAGCTGGACGGCTTTCATTTTGAAATCTATGTCAATGCCTCAACATCCAAGTACTCTTTGATGAATACACATTTATGAATGATCTGGTTGATTAAGGCAGAAACATTAGGTTATCTTATCTTTAAATACACCAATACCTTTAACCAATCAATAAGTAGTGCTCAGAAGCCTTCGCAAGTTTCCTGATTGACGGTTGTGGCAAATACCTCTTTCTTCCCATATTCTTCAAGAAAAAGTCTGCTCAAAACACAGTTTAAAATTATTAATATTAACCAAGTACATAATTTCTTCAAATTATCCTGGTTGGATTCACTTACTAAACTTTGATACCCGGAACACATCACAATATTTTATTATTGATTGAAATATGGTTAAGTTTGTGGTCTTTTCGGTCACTACATCTTCCTTTTATGACCATAACTCTGAGCTATTTCACATGTATCCAGGATCTATTAGGATAAATGTATAAATCTTGACTTGTTTGTTTATACCATTATTCATTAGCATGAAAATGTAGATCTTTGAAAAAGTATAGGAATAGCTAAAGAATAAGTAGAATTCGAATTTATTCCTCGAACTTCTTCTACCACCAAGTTTGAATAATATATTCCCATTTGAGATAAAGAATAGCATATAAAGACGCAGCTGATATTCCTAAAGTCTAAGTATTAGATAGTTCAGCGTATCTAGAACCTTCCGAATCGTCAATTTTCTCGGAGGCTTCGACTAAGAAGGTTCCCCAGAGTCGATTTCATTTTCAGCTAGCTGCCTGGGTTACTAATGCCATGGTTTCTCGATTATCAGCTGTCTTCTAACAGCTAGCCTAGATGCAGCTATCCTTCTAGAAACTTTGGATAGAGAATCTGATGGATCGAGTTGGTTCGGTCGCATAAATGTACTTTGTGAGCTATGAGACCGCGGCAATCACCATAGAGCGGGTTGATGAAATAAAACTTTTGCCAGTGTTTAGGGTATCGGGTGGTACATTCTCAGATTATGTCCTTGCTCTCGCTTTCCGCCCATCCAAGACTGTATCTTTCCCCCACCACACACCCGTACCGATTCTCCCATTTCTCGAATAATATTTGTGAGGCTCATTCTCACTTTTCAGTAAAAAAAATACATTTTCTAGCCGTTTGGATGCCCCGCAATTTTATTACCCTGTCGGATATCCAAATCATCATGAGCGAATAGGAAGGGGTTGGTCTAGGCAGACTAACATGACATTTAAAATTGTGGTGTTTTACCGAGGTGTAGAGTGGGAAGGTGTAAATATGTTGGAGTCAAAGAGAAAGATGAGCAAGTCGTATTTCCAACCGAATCCTTCCTATGCCTCAGTCCTTAGTCGTCTGTAGCGTAGCCAAGCCATTTCTGTCCAAATATCACGTGATAGAGATAGCTCCACTCAACCTCAGTTCGATGCTTCCCATAATATCCATGCTTCTTTATTGAATCTAGAATCAATGCAATTAATAACAACGTGCCTCCTTCATCGCATCGACTTGATCATAGATAAGGTCGAGACCTTATTTGGGACTGTATTCGTGGAAGCGACTGCGAGCTCTATGTACAGCTGACCGCAACTCCTGATTGAAGACTAAGACCAAGCGTTAGATGGACGTTTTGGAGTCATTTACAGTTCAGGACAGCAGTACTCGGCTGGTTCTCGGCTTTTATTATATGCTGGCAAATATTAGCGACGGATGGCGCCTTTGGCGATAGGCAAGCAATCGTTCTCTTCGAACATGAAGCGCCCAGCACCACCAGGTATCCTGACCAACGGCCTACACTCTCCTACATCTCCCTACCCTCCCTTAGCATCTGCCGGTCAAATTCAATCTAGCTCAAAGGTTACTCCTGTCTCAGCGAATAGCAATGCTAAAGGAGATTTGAGCCCTGCAATACGATCAGCTACTACCCGCCGTCGTGATGCGCCACTGCAAATAAATGGTCTGGCCCCAAAGAAGAATATCCCTACACTGCCTTCAAGATGTTCAAATGGAGCTTCCAACTTGATTCCGTCAGTTCAGGCACAGCCATACAGTATGCTTTGAACGAGTGAGCCGGAGAGCATTGTGTGCTAACATCGCCAGTCAAATCCGATGAATACATACTTAAAAAGTATCGCAACAGCTCCCCTTCCCTTGTAATTCATCTTCATCCCACACATTTTCGTTTTGACAACCAAGAAGGTCACTTTCCCTATCAATCGCCTATGAGGCTTATGATCGAACATCTCAGGCAGCGCACAATACCTCATGATCTCGTAGAGTTTTTTGGGGATGTACCTTATTATGAGGACTGTATGATAGTCCAAATTCACGACCATAAGTCGAACGCATCTTCACAGCCTCAAGATCATAGTGACTCTCCTGAAACACAAGCAGTTCTATTTTCCATTCACAACCACAGCCAGTATTGCACACCTTCATATTCAGCTTATCAAGTGGGAGGCCCGAATTTTAAAAAGTTCAAGACCTCCTCTAATAAAATTAGCCCCAACAAAGCAGAGAAAAAGACTAATCCTAATTCATCTAATCTATCAGCGCCAGCAAAACCAAAAATTTTAACTGTGGTATTGTACCCGACTCCTATGAGTAAATTTCTCAACCTTGGGATACATACTGCTGACGCTTTTGGTGTGGAAGAGAAGGCAAAACATCATCCAGAAATGGATGTATTTGTCCCAATAAGCATTCCTCCTACACCTACCGATACTACCTCCTCAAATACCCAAGCAACTGTAGCCTCAAAAAACTTAAATCATGCGATAATATCCAAACTTCGCTCAGAAAATAATCTTCTCTCCAATGTTGAAAGTCAGGTGACACTAGCAACGGCTGCACCGCTTATTCTTGAGCCTGTCAGTTGTGCATCTGCGTCTGCATCTTTACTGGAAATACAGGCGCATCCATTACATCAGGAAAAGCCCCCTGCCCCCAAAACAAGGAAAAGGACAGTTGCGGAAATGGCCGCCGATGAAGCCCTATGTGCAGAACAAGAGCGTTTCATGTTACTGTTAGATGAGCGACTCAGCCCAAATATGACAACGGGACCATCCGGTTCTACGTCAGCATGTGCCGAAGGCTCAACGGGGGTCTCTATATTTGAGTCTCGTTTTGAAAGGTTTAAACTGATTGAGTCAATTCGGATTAAATATCAAGAAAAGAAGCAACTTGAAAAACAGAAGGCAATAGAAGATGAAAGACGACATAGGCAAGAATTAGAGGAAAATAGGCTTAGAGATGAAGCTGAAAAACGTGCTGAGCAAGAGAGAAAAAACATTGCACAACTTCAGCAAGCACAGGCTCTACAGCAAACAGAACAAAATCGAAATCGTCAAAAGTTAGTTGAACAAGCCCGCCCCCATCAGCCAAACCAGGCTCAAATCCAGCATTCACATCCTCAACAAAATGGTCTCTCTCAGAATCTTATACCTGGACAACCTCCACGATTTAATCAACAAGTTTCCCAAGCTCAAGCTTCTTCTCCTTCTGTGCGCACCGGAACGCCTCATAATGATTCCTCTCCGGTAGTAAACAACCTAAATACTGCTTCATTGCAGCCTTCAATATCGAGTATGAGTGGGAGCCCTCGTCTTGGGTCTTCAGGCCAACAACAAAACCACCAACAAAAAAATACTTCATCATCGCATAGTATGGCTGCACAGAGAAGCCAACAAAGCCATGCAGGTACACCTGGAGTGCGCGTTGCAACACCCGTTAAGTCAACACCAACTATCCGAGCAATCTCCCAAACACCACGGATTCCTCAAGGTAGTCCTCTACATGTGCAAGGGCAGGGACAGGGCCTGGGACAAGGCCACGTACAGGGACATGGGCAGGGACGAATTCCTCAGACGCCGCAAGTCCAGATGATTAATGGGCAGCCAATTTTAAACAACGCAGCACAAGCACAAGTAGCTCAAGCTCAAGCTCAAGCGATACAGCAGCAACGGGTACATCAATTTATGCGTCAACAATACCAGCAACGGCAAGCTATGGCTCAAAGCTTAGGGGTTGGAGGAATAGTACAGAACCACCAACCTAGCCCTCAACAACTCATGCAAGCTCAACAAATGCTACGAAATCAACAACAACAACATAATCTCCAAACGCAATCTGTCCAAGGTTATACGGCACCAATGGCGGCGCTTGCGGCACTTTCTCAAAGACAGCAATCACAAGGAAGTATGACTCAAGGTATGAATCAGAATTTTATAAGTAATGCTGGTGGGAATGTACAGCAGATTCCCATCAGTATGCAGCAAATGCAACAAATGCAACATATTCAACATCTCCAGCAGCAGCAAATACTACAACAAGCACACGCACAGCATCTGGTCCCTCAGCAACAACAAACTGGCCGTGCTCATCCTCAGCAAGATTCAATCAACCAAACAGCCCATCATCATCAGATCATAGCCCTTGCACATCGAATATATCAAAATGAGAAAGAAATCTTTGCGAGACAGAATCCGAACATGATAATGCCTGAACATATAGATCGACAGATGAAGTCACGAGCTCAAATTTCAGCGCAAAATCAGTACAATCAGGCTAGAATGAGACAACAAATGAGGATGCAGGCGAATATGAATGGATTACAACACCAAATGGGTATGTGAATACTTTGATTTTCCAGGAGTTTGGTAAGGACGGACATTTGGAGCCAACGGAGTGTTTGGCGTTTGGGTATTGAGTGATAGGTGTCTCATGAAGCGTTAAATTTAAATAATGTCGGCTGTTTGTTTGATACCAGTCAAGTACGGAGTTGGCGTTGTAAATAAGTTGCAGTCACAGCGGTTAGTCGAGTTCTTCTAAAGCTGATAAAACTCTAAAAAAGAGAATATTTTCTAAATACATATATATATGTATACCCATGTATATATTTCACGTAACTATTTACGACTCAAATAATCCACCAGGTTAGTCTTGGCAGTTCTCTTTCTAGCGTGATTAGCTTCAAGAATTGTCTTGTAGAAATTTTTAACTCAAAGCCCCTCGGGATATTGTCCTCGAGAAACTGAGTTATTTTCTTTGATGGGTAGAAATTAGTCATATGAGCTTCTCCTTAATACACCCTTTAAGAATAGAATCGATGAACTTTAAATTTTCTGAATCGATTGAGAGATCCGAACATTGAATGTATGGAACTTCGTGTCATTCTTTTATATTAATCAGCTATTGTCGTCTGTTGTCGTCTATCAATCAACAGTGCAAACTTTGTCACAACTATCCTTCCACCAGATCCACTCGAAATAACAATACCTTAATGCATAACAGCTATAACCATGACAAGATACTTTTCTGGATTTTATGTCTTGTCCGCCGGAAAATAATAGATTTTGGGGAACGGCTGAATAGCCATAAAAAATCACGTGATAAAAACATAAATACTATTGTAACACCATTCGTCTCTTTAGTGTATCACGTCACCTTTACAATAACCGCTACGCTCTCCTCCCTATTCCTGATTCCGAGCCCAACGGCATTCTTCTAGAGCCTAGATGTCCTCCCTCCCAAATTCCACGACTCATGATATGCGCAGATGTTACAGAATCAGCAGCATCCGCACTACCTCCGCCTCCGACCCTCACGTTACGACTGCTTCCATTAGGAGGCACCAGTACGACTCTATAGAGTTTGGTAGAAGGATGAGGTACGGAAAAAAATCCATACAATCCCGGCACTTAGCGGCACTTAGCGGCAGCGGGCATATATGTGACGTATTCATATCGAAAAATTTGGTCAAGCAGAAATTCAGGAGGATGAAGATAACTGTGATTTATCAGACTGTGAAGAAGATACAATACATTTGAATGGCCATTTTATCGTAATGATTTACGTAAGGATTTGGAGAAGTTGGGTGCCAATGAGATAAAGAAATACCGGCAGTGATTGATTGATACAGAGAGGAATTAGGCCGATCTATACTTGAATGCAACGCACACAGTTCCCTTGGAGGTTGCCACTGGCCAAGAAGTGCGCACATGGTTAACGACAGTCGTTACACACGTATTCATAATGTATGTAGATATATCGGATTTTAGGTAACAAAGATCTATAGATGAGACAGATATCTTGTATATGAATAATAGCTAATTTAGCCGTTCCCTAGATTTCTTACAATCATAGGTACATGTAGTAGAAATACGCTGCAAGCTCACTCCCACTTCTACGCGTTGTAAAAATAGCCCTCCAACGTATAGAAGCCCCACGGTCTACTCACACGTACCAATGTCCGATTATAGCACCCATATAACCCCCAAGTCCTCCAATAAACTTGGCAAGTAACTGGAAATCGAGGTAAGAATTTCAATTATACCTCATCCGGAGATGGATGGCCACACTGAAAGATGCAATAGTACCATCAAGCGACTCCTATCTACCCCCTTACGTAACGTAACCTATAAGCACAATGATTAGTCAGTAGAATTCGTTTCTCAGCGTTGGAATTCCACAACACCAAAATTATCCCCATGATTCCGCAAACTTGGGATCCCACGTGCGCAAGACAGTGCCAAGCATTTGTGGTCAAACATCCGATCCGCTCAAGATCAACAAGAGGTAGCCCTAACCGGAAAGCGGCCCGCTCTCGATGATCGTACCGTCGATCTGATTCCTCTGTCCGCCCGCACCGCCGCGCGAAACTCCCAAAAACCTGATTGGAGATCGCATCATCCGCCATCTCAAAACTTCGACCATCTAAAACAATAACAGTTTACCCTATCTTCTTAGTACTCGGCGGGTGGTGCGAAAATGGTGCAATCTGAACACTGGTCGAAATTTCGATGAATCGATCGACCTTGTCCAACTAATTATACATGCGGTATGCCATAAACTCGAACCGAATCGTAATAAGCTCTTTCATCAAGCTTACTGGACTTTGCGATTAAGCACAGGGCGAGTTCCGGAGATTGATACGGTATAATGTCATGTTTCTCGTCTACAATGAATGCATGGCACGATTTAACAGATTAACCGGGAAACTATTACCCTCAGCACTGGCGCGCAAGCAAGACAAGGCAGGGCAGGATATTGATGTTAATTCAGGCGCTTCGATTATTAAGGGATGAAAGATTCTGATAGTTTTGATGTTCGGCTCGCGCGAGAATTCGTCATCTTAGATATATAATCTCCATGTAATTAATGTCTTACTTTTTTTTCTTACGCTATATACACTATGCAAAATGATGTCCACGTAAACAGGCAACTTTTGACTAACAAACTTGCAGCGTCCACAAAACACGTTGGAACATATAAAAATTTGGTAGAAAGATTAAGTTAAATCTGAATATTCATTCCTCAAATTTATGGGTTAGGAATATATTTGGGGATCCCTATATTTTTCAGGCATACTAATAGCTTATGACGGAGTTGCTGGAAGATGGTTTGGAGAGGAAGGTAATTGACTTTCAAAATTTGGTGGTTCCGCTTCAGCTTTGAACTCAGGATCGAGTTTGATTGATTGAGAAGAAGGTGAAACAGCTTTTAATGAGGATGGGCAATAGCTTGGTCTTATTTCCTAGGAGATGTTGACATCAAGCGAAACTTCCCCTTGCGTGGCAGGGGGAAAGATGACTTGCCTTGACACTACAACGGAACGTTTTGATGGAATATACATGTATATGCGGAAGATATTAGTTGAGTCTGTGAATCCAACGAGTTTACCATCCATAGCCCTGGGCATCAATTTTGAACCGGCTAGTCTGGCTCCTTCAGGGATATAAACAAACGTAATTGAGCCGAAATGGCGGAGGTGAGTGGTCGAAATGAAGGGTTTTCCAGTCAGGGTCTCAATCTGAGGTTGACCATTGATGCTTCGATGAGGGAGTTGATTGTAAAGGTAGATTGCCATAGAGATTGCTTCGTCCCAGAGAAATTTTCCGTGGTCTACGAGCATTATACGAGCCCTGGTAACAACTGTTTGATTAAATTTTTCCGCAACTCCGTTAGACTCAAGCGAGTATGCGGGAGAATTTCGCAAGATGAAACCAGTTTCTGCAATTAATTCTCAACATCTGAACTCACGTATTCAACACCATTATCAGTTTGGAAAACCTTGATTGTTGTGTCAAACTGTGTATGAATCATACGGACAAAATCTTGGATAGCCTTTGAAGCAACGGATTTATGCCTAAGGAAATAAATCCAGACATGTCGAGAATAGTCGTCGATGAAAGTTATGTAATATTCTTTCCCGCCAAGAGATTTGACAGAAAAACGTGCAGATACATCAGAATGTACGTTGTCAAATTTCTTGGAGGCGCGATGATGTGTGGACTTTGGAGTTTTGTGTTTTGACTTACAACGAAGACATGCAGTGCATATAAGAGAATCGGGCTTAGGGAGAATAGAGGGGTTAACTTTACGCATTTGAGACATGACAGAGGTCCCAGCATGACCGAGAGCTTCATGAGCGTCAAGATAGGAGGCAAAAGCTGATTTCTCTATTACTGTTTGGACGATAAATTGTCCCGAATCATTTTTCGCATACAACCATTCTTTGCCATTTTTTAAAACACGCCGTTCACCATCACTTGAAACTATTTTCAACCCATTTTCATCCAATTATGGTTCTGACAACAACCTAACACCTAGGCCTGAGACGAATAAAACATTATCAAACTTAGCGGTAATTACTTGTCGATTACTAAGACGTATATTAAGTTTTATTTTTCCAAAGCCGTGGATAGGTGTAAGCGAACCTGATACTGATGATACAGAGCCATGCTTGGGAGAAAGTGATGAGAAATCTTCCCTAAATGGCGTTATTTGGGCAGTGGCACCAGAGTCAAGAATCCATGGACTAGAGGAGAAAAAGGGACGCGACACAAAGGCTTTTTCTTCAGTTATAATAGCAGTATGTGCCTTCTCTTTTTCTTTGGCGTCATGTTCTTTTTCTTGAAAAGCCTTCAACTGGCGACATTCTGAATGTACATGACCCTTGTATTTCTTGTTTCTGGCCTTGCACCAGGAGTACTCTTTTCCTTTCTTTTTGTTTTCTCTTGTTAGTGAACCTTTTTCATCGATGAAGTAGGCTTTCGAATCACCAGACAAAGAGGAGGAACGCGATCCGTGGATATCAAGCATTCACTTGTTGACACCAGCAAAAGTGAGGCGTTCCTTGGACATGAGGTTGTCCACGACATTTTCGAAAGAACGAGGAAGAGAGTTGTTAAAGATTGTTGATCGTGGTTATGAATAGCTTAAGAGCTTAGTAATAATCAACAGAGTGACGCTTAGATAATTCGCAGAATAAATAGATAGTTAGAAAAATTGAGCGTTTGAATTGGCTACCTATCCTATATCTCTTGAATCCGATCTCCCCTCCTTTCACATGTAGATTAACCCCTTTTCTTAGTCTGATGCTTCATTACCCATGTCGATTGACTATGTTTTCGGTAACCTCGCACATCTCGTATATTCATATCCTAGAAGCGACATAAAGTAGTGTCATGGCTTCCCAACATTTAACAAGTGTGAAGAAATGTCATCTTTTTTACAGAGTCGGAGGCAAGGAAACTCTTCAGATGTTGAGCTTCTTCCCTAGATGATTCAGAACATCGGTTGAAGATGTGGGCGTATTTAGTTTCGAAGTTTGAGATGTGATCGGAGATAATATCAACTTCCTTCATCTCTTGTATTACTAGAAATTTGAATAGTTCAAGAGTTGAAATTGTCCTTTCGTGGTCAAACTTATATTTCATAGCTTTCCACGCGAGCCGAGCAGATTCAGGTTGGCTAACAAAGCCAGCTACGATCCTTTGGAGGCCAGTAGAGACTCCAGCGAGGATGGCAGCAAGTGCCGCGTTGTTCTTTGTGTCAAATTCGTCCTGTTCGACTGAAGGGATATTCTTCACTTTTCCCGCGTCTTCCTTGCCGGCATTGGATGGTCGAGTTTCCTTGTAGTCGTAATCTGTGATAACGCGCCAGTAGTTACATCCCATCAGAACAACTTGCCAAGTTTATGCCTATGTTTGATATTGAGACAGAGAAGACAACACTGCAAGATTGGCCTTGAGGATACTAGCTGAAATTGAGGCGGTATCACTGGACATAGTTTCAGAAAGAGCTAAATCCGGGCTAAGAACCTGTTGGAAACGAAAACGAGATAATAGGTGGACCGTCGTAACAGGTGCAGGACTGTTAATATTACAACATGAGCCACACATGTGAAGCCTCTCAGGAGAGCAACAGCAATGTCGAGGAGGCCGAGTAAACTGTGTCTAGCCGCGCCGACACGATGATGACCGAGAGGAGCGAAAAGAAACCTTATATCAAGCAAGCTATTGCTACTCAAATTCCAAGTCTCTATTTGAGCATACATATATCTAGTGGAATTATCCTCATTGGGAAAATCGTCCAATGATATAGCAAAATAAAGTGTCGCGCGGTGGTGCATATATTCCGGACATGCTATTCGAATGCCATCCTTGCCAACTGCGCGATATTGAACGCAATGAGCGGCATGAAATGATATTACATGATTTCGGCTTAGCAATAAGCGTTGTAGTCAATGCATGCAGGCGATCATGATAGCACTCTGTCCGAGCAAGATCAGTTTATGAAGCAATCTCCAGCCGTTTCCCTCGCTCAAAGTAGTTTTAATACATCATGCTCAAATTCCATTTTTTCATTCGTCACAGCTTGATGTAGAAAGTTCTCTTCTTCGTGAAAGATTTTGGGAAAATAAAAAGGCGTCTGATAAGGAGTAATGTAGAAAGATAAAATGATTCCTCGAAACATGGTAGATTGCATGCTTATTTGTTCCCAAATCTGAGGAGTAGAAGATCTAAAATGGAGTTCGTAAAGCTGAGTTGAGAACACGAAATAAATTGATTAATATCCCTTATCCTCATCTGGGCATTCCCCCCCTCAGGATTTTATCAAGCCCTGAATAAGAATCAGACAATTCACAGATTCAGCACAAGTCGATTTTGTTACGGAACACTCATACAATGGATAACATTCTCTGGCACCACTAACTAGACAATAAGGGACTTGCACGTCTACTTAGATGACCAGTCCGAATGACTTACCGATAAGCATCCCCCTCTAATTGTAGGCACCCTCAAAAAGCCCTGTCGTCTCAACAACTCCTTGAATTAAAATAATTAAAATATTTATAACTGCAACGATATTATATCAAATGTTAAAAAAAAGTTGTGACAATACTATTTCGATCAAGACACCTCAACAGACAGAAAATAAAGTTCAACGAGCTGTTGAAGCCGTCGTCAAGGGTCCTGGTCTAGAAAAAACTTCATCTGAGTGGAGCTTACCTCGATCAACACTATAGAATCAAATTAAGGGCATTGAGGCTCGTGATGCGACTTTTTCTAACTATCAAAAATCTTTCCCAACCCAAGAAAGCCAATTCGTTGAATTGATTCAAGTTTAGGGTACGCCGACCCACTAATAATTGAAGAACATGGCGGAACGGATTTTACGAGTCGCCGACGGCTTCCAGCCGGTCAGAAAGACCTAGAGTCAGTCTTTTATTGAGTGGAACTTATCGATTAAAGCTTAGAGAAGTAGGGGAATGAATTTGCAACGTGTCACTCGAGTCTGGAAATATCTTACAAGGCAATGAGGTGATAAGCTCGCTGAACTCGAGATGATGAAATCTGGGAAGGGCTTGTGATATGCAAGGGTAAGAATGTCCGACAGCGGTAGATCCCTTGTAATATGATGGAGAGTGGGTGAATTTCGAACCCAGTCCTCTTACCTCCCACAACACCGGAAACACTCAATAAAAGAGATCGCTCATTCTGGATGGTCTTAGATGGTCATGAAAGCCATGAGGCAGGGCCGGATGGTGTAGCGGTATACCATCCGGGCCGATCTTCCAAGTAAGGTCTGGGTAGCCTGAACATCTGCCCCACCCGAGACCGGAGGTCGCTGGTTCGACTCCAGCAGGCCCTACC
>JAATOF010000259.1:0-15704 GCA_013170925.1 Podosphaera leucotricha | reverse complement strand
TAAATTTCATAAGCAGAAATTTCAACTTTTTACTAGGATTGTAGACAGGGAGACGATTTCATCGTCTTGAACTTTTCACCATATAAAATTTAGAGTTTTGGCATGGGTATTTCGCTAACGACACCAAAATAAGTTAGATAAAAGCGTATATACCCTGTTAATCCACTTTTAATTGATAGGGAGCCGAATTTTGTCGTAGTGATATAGTATGAGAGTACACACAAATTTCGTCTAACATATGCAAGAGAGTCGAAGTCATACGGACAGTGTCATGAGCATCTCCATATACGGCCAATTTCCTCCAAAGAGATGCACCATTTCATTTGTCAAAAATATCTTTATGGCTTTTTAATAAAAAAATCTACAAGCATTCTTATTATCTTAATGGAAGACTCTTTTGTATTTTGTTGGCTTTTGTGCATTGCACGAAAATTGAGAAGCTGATAGTGCTAAGGGATTACTGACCACATTACCTTATTAAATTAAAATATTCAATTAATTCGATTTGGCGCCTTCAGGCCCATGCAAGTATTGACATCAGTCAGATACAATGATGATATACATGTAGTTGTGACGAACATCATGCCTCAGTCAGTTATCATTTGCAAGTACCACTACTGTTGTAATAGGCGGCATTTTCTTTCCCCCTATCAAACAATACCATCCATGAAGCTCACCCAAGGGAAACCTCTCCAAAAGCCTGGGTCATATAGACATGCTTCCGGCATCATTGTAGCTCCCTTCAGTAAGGTAAAAGATATGCTGGAGTCGAACCAGCGACCTTCTGTCTCGGGAGTGAGGAAGGCCGGCCCAGACGGTGTACCAATTGTTTACGCCCTTGTGATATAATAAAATTAAGGGTCCACTAAATATATGTACTTGACAGCGGCAGATTCCGTGAGAAAGATTGCGGAAGCTAAATAAACCCTAATCAAGCCTTATAATGTGGTCATATTACATTATTTTTGTACTATCCCTTGCTTTTATTCATATTTAGCAAATGCACATAACTTTTCCCAACCGCTGACATCCACCAACCATATATTACACAATAAGCGCGCCTAGCGTCTTGCTCGTCAACTTTCAATCAGTAATAGTCGTAGCTGCCTAGAGAAAAGTGACTGTGGAAAATAACCAATCTGCAGCTCGCACCCTTCAATTTTATCATAATCTTGATCAGAGAGAGACATCATTCAAGAAGATCAGCTACTCTTTCAATTTGATTCATTACATCGCACAGGAAAATTTGATGGGTTCTGATAGCTGTGAAATAATTCATGTCTGCAAAACGATCCTTTATTGTGATGACGTATTCTGAGATAAATAGTACTACTACTGAAAATTCGCAACGATACTACAAGCTTTCAATTTATTAACCTATCCATTCTACCGTCGTTACTGTATCTCTCGCCTAAGATGTTGGAGGGACTTGTTGCCTCGTTACTTAATCGTTTCCTGGGCATGTATATACGGAACTTCGATCCAAAACAGCTTAATGTCGGAATATGGTCAGGGGATGTCAAACTACGAGATTTGGAATTACGTCGAGAGGCCTTAGACCAACTTAAATTGCCTATTAATGTCATGGAAGGCCACCTCGGTCAGCTAACTCTTCGGATACCCTGGTCAAACTTACGAGGACAGCCCGTTCAAGTATATATTGAGGATGTATTCTTATTAGCTGCACCAAAGGAAGATGCAGAGTGGGATGAGGAAGAAGAAGAGAAAAGGAGACAGGCCGTAAAGATAGAGAAGCTTGAAAATGCAGAGTTGTTAGTTATGCGCAGCCAAGAAAGTCTAAGTCAAGAGGAGCAACAGAAAAGCCAAAGCTTCACCGATAGTTTAGTCACAAAAATTGTAGACAACTTACAAATTACAGTGAAAAATATTCATATAAGATATGAAGACTCTATATCTGCCTCAGGTCACCCATTTGCGATTGGTGTCACACTTCGAGAGTTTAGTGCAATTAGTACAGATGAAGAATGGAAGCCAGCTTACATACAACATTCTGCTGGATCTACTCACAAGCTTGCAACTTTGGGTGCATTAGCAGTCTACTGGAACACTGACACTGAGCTTATGGGAAGCGATAAAAACGCTAAAATAATCAATGTTGCTGCGAAATCTCACAATGAATTACTAGAAAATTTTAAGAGAATGATAGCCGAGCATGGTGATTCATACGTAACGAATCATCAATTCGTTCTTAAGCCCGTAAATGGACAGGCAAAAATTGAGTTGAGAAATAATGGAAATATTGATAGGCCTCATATCAAGGCTGGATTAAATTTTGATGAAATTGGAGTAGCGTTAGATGACGATCAGTATCGTGATGCACTCATGATGGTCGACCTATTTCACTATTTTATTCAGCATCAAGAGTATAGAAAATTGAAACCTAGAAACATCACACCAAAAGAGGACCCACGGGCATGGCTCAACTTCGCTGTCAATGCAATTTTGGGAAAAATTCATGAACGTAATCGGCGTTGGTCTTGGGCATTCTTTAAAGAGCGGCGCGACAATCGAATTCGTTACATTGAGCTTTTTAAAAAGAAAAAAAAACAAGAAATCCCTTTCACAGCCGACGAGTCTGAAGAATTTGAAAATCTAGAATGGAAGCTTGAGTACGAAGATCTTCGATTTTGGAGATCTCTAGCTAGAAGTCAACTTAAAAAAGAAAATGCAAATATCAAAAAGATAAGCCTTCCTAAGAAAAATAAGGGCTGGGTCTCTTGGGCTTGGGGCTCTAAAGTAGAAGAAGAGAGTTTAGAAACCACTATCACCGAAGAGCAGAAAAAAGAACTCTATGACGCTATCGAATGGAATGAGAAAACCACTATCGCTGAGAGTGTCGACCTTCCAAAGCAAACCGTTAAAACGCTAATTAGTGCATCACTTAATACTGGTAGCTTCACCCTAAAGCAAAACCCACACGCTAGCACTGTTGAAGTTCTAAGTCTATATTTTGATGGTTTTCGTGCTAGCTTTTTACAACGGCCAGATTCTTTTCTGGTAGATATACGTCTAGAAGGCTTAAGAGTTAATGATGGGACAACCCCTAATAGCTTGTTTACACAAATCGTTCGGGTGAAAGATGCGCCAAGTTATCCTATCCAGAAAAAGCATGTTGTCAACGAAAAGAAAGATGCAGGAGATACAATCGATCCATTTTTTCAAGTAAAATTTGAGAAAAATCCCTTGGATGGAGCTAGTGACTTAGCTCTCACTGGAAAATTGAAGCCTCTTGAAATTATTTGGAATCCACAATTCTTTATTGGAATTACTAAATTCTTCAAACCTCCCGAAAGGCACATGGAATCAATCGGTGCTCTGATGGAAACTGCCAGCGTGACTGTAGAAAGTTTGCGACAGCAAACTAGGGCTGGTTTGGAGTTCGCACTTGAAGAGCATAAGACTCTGAATGCTTTGTTAGATCTTCAAGCACCTCTCATTATTATCCCCGAAAGCATAAAAGAAGATCATTCAATATGCTTAATCTTAGATGCTGGTCATATCAGGGTTAATAGTCAACTTGTGGACAAACAGACTTTAAAGCAAGTCCAAGAAAAGCAACAACATTCGTACACAGATGAAGATTATCGACAACTCGAATCACTGATGTATGATAAATTTCTGGTTGAGCTTTCATCAACTCAACTACTCATTGGCCCGTCGATAAATGAGACAAAATCCCAGCTTGATAAAAGGGATAATTCTAAATCCATGCACATAGTTGAAAAAATTAATATTAAATTTATGGTTGAAACATCGATCATTCCAAAGGCTCCCAATTTGACCAAGCTTCGAATTTCTGGCCACCTTCCTCTACTGCACATTTCGGCATCGGATGAAAGATACAAAAGCTTAATGCGAATCATAGATGTCGCCATACCCGAATTTGGCGAAACCAATGACTCCGAGTTTGTAATTAAGAAAACAAAGCGAATACAAAGACCGCGAAATCAAAGCAAAATTTCTAAAATTAATAAGTCTCAGGAACATTTACAATACCCTACCATCAATTTTTCTCGTCAGGAATCTCTACTAATTGAAGATGAGCTTGATGATAATGATAATAAAGGGATTTTAAAATCTCAAGACGTTATGAATGAGCAAAAAAATGAAGACCTTAAGCTACAACAGCACAACTTTGAGCTAAAATTTGAAGTTGACAGGCTCCAAGGCTCTCTTTTCAAGAGTGATCCCGAAGGGAAGGACGCAGATCATCTTCTCGTTGAGTTGTTGGCCGACAATTTTACCCTGAATTTAGTCATTCGACCATATGATACAAGGATAAAGACATCCTTGAAGTCTTTAACTATAGATGATTATGTTGAAAATCCCCCAGCAGAATTCAAATCTATTATTTCATCCGGAGATACAAAATCCGGTGATGACAAAGACCTTGTGAGTATGAATGTTGTCATTATAAAAAAGGAATCACCAGAATTTATTCAGAAATGGAATAGAATAAATGTCAATATTCAAGTTTCCATATCAACGATTAATCTCATAGTTACGAGGAAAACTCTTTTAACTCTTCTGGATTTTATTCTTGTGACTTTTACCGACAATACTGCTCCAAACCCGGACTCTATACAGCACATTAAGGAAACCGAAAACAATGAAACGGTCATAGAAGCAGCTCCCAAGTTGAATCCAGATCCTGCCTCCGTGCAGATAAAAGTAGATTTAAAAAGCATTCGATTAATTTTGAACAATGATGGTATTCGCCTCGCTACTCTTTCCCTCAATACTGCAGATGTAGGAATATTTATTTTAGGCAACACTCTTCGGATAGAAGCTAAACTTGCAGATTTGACTTTATTAGATGATATTAACTATGATATTTCTGATAATTCTAGCATGAGGAAGTTGATAACCATCCAAGGGGATGATCTGGCCGACTTTAGATACGAGACTTTCGATGAAACGAGCATTACTTACCCAGGATATGACTCTTCAATTTATTTAAGAGCTGGTTCAATCAAACTTAATTTCTTTGAAGAACCTTTTCGCAACATCATAAATTTTCTGGTAAAATTTGGAAAAATGCAGGCAATTTTCAATGCTGCTCGACAAGCTGCTGCAAACCAAGCTTCTCAAATACAAGAAAATGCTGGTAGAATGAAGTTTGATATCAACATTAAAACACCAATTGTTGTTTTCCCTCGATCTTTGGTTTCTGGAAACCCTAGGATAGACATGATCACAGCTCATCTGGGAGAAATATATGCTAGGAATACCTTTATAAAGTCTCGTGGTTCTGAAAAGTCATCTACCGACATGAAAATATTTATTGGTATAATCAATATCAGAGTCACCTCGAATTTCTTTTTCTCGAGGGATAGGTCCGAGGAATTAGAGTTAATTGATAAAGTGGATTTAGATTTTAAATTAACATATGCAGAGCATATAAATAGTGAAAAGAGACCTGAATTAGAAATAGAGGGTAGTATGACGGACGTCAAACTTCGCATTACACAGACTCAACTCAAATTTCTATTGGAACTTGTAAAAGCTATTCCAACTGCACTTGTTGTCGAAGATGAGGTAAAGATTCAAGACATGGAAGACAATGTTTCTCAAAAATCGTTGAAAGATAAAGAAATTAAATCAGTCAGCGGTAGAGATAATGTGTGCGTGAATCTAGGGCCAGAGCTTGGACACAACTCTCACAACTGGACTAAGCTACATCTATCATTTTTTGTACACACTATCGGTCTAGAGCTGACCTTGGCAGATGAAGACGAGCCTGTTAAGAACATTGAAGCTGCAAGTTTATCGAAGTTTTCTCTAGATGATACTAGAGTAAAAACACGAATGAGAACGGACGGATCACTAGAATTGGAACTTTTAATAGAATCTTTTACGATTCAAGATAGTAGAGCTAGGATCATGAATAAATTCAGAAATATTATGACTTCGTCTAAAAAAGATGCTCAGCAATTCATGGCGAGTATAACTTTTTCCGGTGGAGATGAGAGAAATCTTATTGCACTTATTGCTATTGACAGCCCTCGAATAATTTTTGCGTTAGATTACATATTTGCAATTCAAGCATATATCAATGAAGCCCTGGCTGGTTTTTATTCCTTGCAAGCTGAACTTGATGAAAATATGTTGTCATCAACAGATATCTCTGAGAATGAGTCCATGCAGCTCACGAGAGTTAAAGAATCAAAACCCGCCCTAGAAGAAAATCAAGCTAAAATTTTAAAAGAGGCAAGTGGAACCGAATCATCGATTAATATTGCATATAGAGTCAATGTTGTTGATGCGCAGATAATTTTAATTGCAAATCCCTTAAGTTCTAGTTCCGAGGCCATTGTTCTAGGGACAAAACAAATTTTAATGTCTCAACAACACGCTCTAACACTACAAATCTCTGAAATGGGGATGTTTTTGTGCCGTATGGATCGCTCAGAAGATTTAAGATTGCGAATTTTGGACGATTTTTCTCTAACAATGTCTCTGGACAGCTCAAAAGCAAATTCAACTAATATAAATGTCGAAGTTGAACCACTAATTCTGCGCCTGTCATTGAGGGATATTCTTTTAGCGCTTGAAATATTCAGTAAAGCATCTGAATTATCCGATGATGGACAGGATGTAAAGAATCATAAAACTTCGTCTTATAACCACTTAAAAAGCAAACAACCTGTTAGTACACTCAGGAATTCAAAGAAATGGAAACAAAAAGCAGAAATATCAATACCTTCGTCTTATGGAAATGCTGTATCTAACATAAAATTGGCCAAGCATGAGTCACTTAGCGTGACATTGGAAGGTATGAGGCTTATCCTTATCGGTGATCTTCATGAACTGCCTATTTTGGACCTCAGCGTCAAAGAATTTACTACAGTCGCAAATAACTGGACTACGTCTCTACATGCGAGTGCCACGATTGACATGTTTATTAATGTTTATAACTTTTCAAAGTCAGCATGGGAGCCGCTGATAGAACCTTGGCAATTAGAGCTTAATATATCAAAAGAAACTAGCCCGGACTACATGTTTGTTGATCTAAAATCCACAAAAACCCTTGAACTCACAGTGACCTCGGCCTCCATTGCTCTCGCTTCAAAATCAGCTCAATTTTTATCCCGAAAAGATGATATTTTGTCTAAGGCGCGAGGAACTGATGCACCATATAGAGTTCGAAATTACACAGGTTTTGATGTCACCATCTGGGCAGATCTACCCGAATCAAAAAAAGAGAATCAGATGAGAGCTAAGCTTCAAGACGGCGAAGAAGGCCCTTGGAGATTTGAAGACTGGGATAAGATGCGCGAAAATCTTTCATCTGAAGCTAATCATGGAGTAGTCGGAATTAAACTTGAAGGAAGTGGATTTGAAAGTATCAACAAAATTCCTGTGAATCGAGAAGGAGAGTATTTATATAGTCTTAGGCCTCGCAGAGACCAGGCTCTTCATCGGCTGTTGGTAGAGATTACCATGGGTGATGACAACGTTAAGTGTATTACATTTCGCTCACCTCTATTGGTTGAAAATAAAACTCGAATTCCTGTTGAAATCGGTATTTTTGACGCACAACATGGACATCTTTTAAAGATTGAGAAGATCCCACCAAGCGAAAGTCGCCCAGCTCCTATTGGCGCTGCATTCACAAAATATTTACTAATCAGACCTGATCAAGGTTTTGGTTATGCATGGTCGACCGATCCTGTACGATGGAGAGATCTGATAGCACAACCAACAGCAACAATCACATGCAAAGGTGAGCAGGACCCAAGTATGCCACCTTTTCATTTTCAGATGCATGCGACAATAGATAAGAGTAACCCACTTACCAGGTAATTTTTATCAATCAGTTTAAATTGGCTTTAAATTACTAAAATTTATACAGCATCTACCCGTACATGAGAATCAGGCTTTCTGCACCTATCGAGGTAGAGAACCACCTTCCATATGACTTCAAATATCGCATTTATGATAAAAATACGAGAAAAGATTGGATAAACTTTCTTCGTAAAGGTGGTGTTAGTCCAGTGCATGTCGTTCGGTTATCTCATCTTCTGTTGATGAGTATAGATATGCAAGACACTCCATTCAAAGCAAGTGAATTTTCAATCATTAACTCTTGTAACCAAGAAGATTTTCGTAGAGAATCTACAATTGTTTGCAAAGACAATGACGGACTATCTTTGAACCTTCGCCTGCATTACTTTAGCATTCCAGAAAGTGGTGGTGCCTTTAGAGTGACTGTTTTCAGCCCTTATGTTATCCTAAACAAAACGGGTCTAGGGATTCAAATTAAGGCTAAATCGCTCCTTTCGCAAGCCAAAACAGCAGCTGGTCAAGAGTTTCGGACTAGTTCCGGTGACACAAAACAACGCAAAGCTCTTCCATATATGTTTGCATTCTCTGGTGACGACCAGCGAAATCGTGCAATCCTGAAGGTTGGCGAGTCTAGTTGGAGTCGGCCACAATCTTTTGACGCTATTGGAAGTACTGCTGATATCGTCCTTCCATCGACAATTGAAAATACTGAAATTCATGTCGGAATCACGGTCGAAACAGGAGATGGTAAGTATAAATTAACCAAAGTAGTAACATTGGCTCCTCGATTTGTTCTGAAAAATAAAATGGCGGAAGAAATTAACGTCCGAGAGCCTGGATCATCGAAACTCATGGTACTAATGCCCCAGGCTTTACAGCCCTTGCATTTCTTGCAGAAAAGTACTACCAAGCAACTATCATTGTGCTACCCAGGACTTAACAGTCAATGGTCTTCACCATTCAATATATCTAATTTAGGAACAACACATATTAAGATTGCGAAGGCTGGTGAAAGACAGAATCTCATAAGAATTGAAGTGCTGATGGAGGGTGCGACAATATTTCTACACCTTTCTTTGGAAACAAATCACTGGCCTTTTTCTATTCGGAATGAGAGTGATACTAAATTTATGTTCCTTCAGGCGAATCCAAACCTCAATGATGAAGATGCAGAAGATAGATCTGAATGGCGTCCAATTCTCTATCGTTTGCCAGCCCGAAGCATTATGCCTTATGCATGGGATTATCCCGCTGCAAAAAACAAAGAGCTTATCATCATTGCTAATCGAAAAGAGCGACACGTCAAACTTGCAGAAATTGGTAATCTTATTCCTATGAAGATACCTGCTTCTCCCGATACCTTGGGCAGTAAGGAGCAGAAAATCATTGATCTCAATGTTGTAGCAGATGGACCAACACAAACTTTAATTCTTTCTGACTACGAAGCACATAAAAGTTTATACAAGCAAAAACAGCGTATTGGATCAAATACTAATCTAGCCAGTAGCTTCGAAGTTAAAGATCAAGACACTATGGTTAAAATCCGTGCTCAGCTCAAATTAGCAGGAGTCGGAATCTCTTTAATTAATGCTAATTTAAAAGAATTAGCATACATCACATTGCGAGATATTTCACTCAATTACTCGGAGTCATCGCTCTATCAAACTATTATAGGTTCTATCAAATGGATACAGGTTGATAATCAACTTTATGGTGGAATTTTTCCAATGATTTTTTATCCAAGCGTAGTTCCTAAGACTACCAAGGAAATAGAGTCGCATCCTTCAGTACATGCAATGGTCACACGTGTCAAAGATGATTCTTATGGTGTCATTTATATCAAGTATGCCACGATTCTTTTCCAGCAGATGACTTTAGAGATTGACGAGGATTTTGTCTTTGCACTCCTTGAGTTTTCAAAAGTACCTGGTGCTAGTTGGTCAGAAACACATGAAGGTATACTCTGTGATGATAACTTAGATATCCCTGAGCCAAAACAGGATCAGTTTGGCCAGGATATGTACTTCGAACTCCTAAACATTCAGCCTATGCAGCTTGATTTATCATTCGTACGAACTGATCGGGTCAATGTTGAAGATAAAACTTCGTCAAGAAATCCGCTAATGTTTTTTTTAAATGTGTTAACTATGGCTATTGGAAATATCAATGACGCTCCTGTTAGACTTAATGCGCTTATGATTGAAAATGCTCGAGTATCAGCGGGAATCTTAATTCAAAGAATGTCAAGCCACTATTCTCAAGAGGCGCTCTATCAAGTTCACAAGGTTCTTGGCTCAGCAGACTTTCTCGGTAATCCTGTTGGCCTTTTCAATAATCTGAGTTCAGGAGTTTTGGACATTTTTTATGAGCCATATCAAGGCTTCATTATGGCAGATCGACCCGAAGATCTTGGAATAGGTATTGCAAAGGGTGCCACAAGTTTTGTAAAGAAGTCAGTATTTGGCGTTTCTGATAGTTTGTCAAAATTCACAGGAAGCATTGCAAAAGGCTTGGCGGAGGCCACGATGGATAGACAATTTCAAGATCGTCGTCGAATGATTCGATCTCGTAATCGTCCTAAGCATGCGTTATATGGCGTTACTGCAGGTGCGAATTCTTTCGTGAGTAGTCTAGCAAGCGGTGTAGGTGGTCTCGCACGTAAACCTTTAGAGGGTGCTGAAGAAGAAGGACTTGCAGGCTTCTTCAAAGGTGTTGGTAAAGGCGCACTGGGACTTGTCACAAAACCTGCAATTGGTGTTTTTGATCTTGCCTCGAATGTCACCGAAGGTATTCGGAATACTACAACGGTCTTCGATGCTGATGGCCTCGACCGTGTTCGGCTTACCCGCTTTATTGGCGCTGATGGCATCGTACGGCCATATTCTCAGCGCGAAGCACTTGGTCAATTCTGGCTAAAACAGCTAGATAACGGAAAATACTTTAACGAACAGTATATCGCGCATTTAGAGTTACCGCGTGAGAATGTCGTCGTTATGTTGACGTATAGTCGTATCATGCTTATTAAAAGCAAAAAGCTCACTAGCGAGTGGGATGTACCACTCAAAGATATCCAGACAATCACTAAAGAGCGTACTGGGCTAAGTATGAGTTTGAGGGGCGGCACAAATGGACCATTTGTGCCGGTTGCAGAGGAAAGCAGCAGAAATTTTCTGTACGGAAAGATTGGATTTGCCGTGGAAGAGTTCAACCAGAAGTACAATGCGAGGTAATGAGAATTTTTTGCTTAACTGGAAAATAACTCCTTGAGTCGGTTGTAATCTTGCTCAATCCCATTTCTTTTTCATACTGCATTTTATCAAGTCCTTAAATAGATCTTTATGAACTCCAAAAAAAGAAAATGAACACATAAAATTTACGTACGGGCTACCCGAAATTACATTGTGTTGCCTCTCGACCAGATGCACAAGTTTTTATCGAGAGAGTTTCAAAATTTCGTGGGATACTTTGTTACCAAAACTACCAAAGATGGCAAACTCTTCTGTTTATTACAGTAAACAGTCCTATACTTATTTCGCTTATCAAATGAGTCGAAGATTATTCAGGGAGCTATCATTAATATAATTATTCTAATCGTGATATTTATATGATTATATACAGTACAAATACTGGTCTAAATTCAAGAACTGAATTTTTTGTGTACGAAATTTGACTTCAAGGTTTGTTTCTTGGATTTAGATTTAAATGAATATTCAAGGTGCTGGGCTTGTTTGCGTGTGATGAATTTTAAGCTCGACTACAATAATTATAGTTCTCGGACCCAGGGTTCGGGGACACTTTAAATTTCGCTCAGGTGTGATTGAAATTTACATAACACAGTTATTTAGATGAGAGTATTAATTAAAATTACATGTAGATTTTTAATTGGCTAGAGACTTTTTGAATGCCTATTTATCACTATTTACGGCGCTTACAGGCTTTCTCAATCGCCAAATCTCCAGCTCTACCCATGATATTCTCTATGTCTGCAAAGCGTTGATTCGGGTCTATCTGGATACATATCCTGGAACTCGTAGGCTGGGTTTCATTACGCAAGTGTTTGAGCCTACTAATTTCGGCTTGGAGGGCTGCTTCCTTTGCGTTGCGGATAGACAGCACTTTGGCTCGTTTTCGGATCAATTTTTGAACCTTTCGCGAGAGATTTTCTGTCTTGTCAATCTCTCGCTGAGCTTCAAAAATATCCTGAGGTTTTTTGGCATCATTAGATACTTTCCTATCAGTGATGGGGGTTCCTGTTTTAATGGAAGAGTCGCAGGCCTTTCGGAAACCTGCGAGGAGTTGAAGAACTTACAGCCTCAATTACTGACACCCACCTTTAATATTAGCCTTCTTAGATAATCAAGTAAAAGCCATAGTGCTTTTACAAACACTCAGTGCCATCCAAGTCTCTTCCATGGTGAAGATATTTTTGGTTGCGACGTTCAGACTTGCAGCTACGCAGATGTAGTTTCTCTCATTGTAGTAGTCTCAATCTTTCTTCCAGTTTAAGGTATATCACGTGGATTCCTCTTGAAGAAGCGTAGGGTCCAAATGCTACCGAAAGGTTTTTCATCAAAATTCGCTTACAATATTCCAGTGGTTGTTTCACGAACACGAGCGGCAAGAGAGGACAAACTTGAGTATCTACCTCAAGAATCCATTCTATAGAAAGACTTTCCTGTATAGGATTTAATCACTGTTGATTTTAATAACTAGTTGAGCTATCTGGTACATGGTGTAGACGGTTATTAAGATTGTGTAAGCCTTCGTCGCTGACCTTTGACTTTTTAATTTTCATTTTTGGAGGGCCAAAGGCTGAATATTTAAGAGGCTGGAGAACGAGGGATATATGCAGCTGGAACAAAAGTAGATTGATATTGTTCTGCAAGCACAGATGCAAATGTGTTCTGTTGTCTCATGACTTCCATAATGAGTAATCTCTTTTCCCGAGAATCCTCAAGTACGGTAGAGAGAATGAAGACCTATTTCAATCACCCAGCGGTGTCATAGGGTCAGGGCCCTTCTAGTATAATCCGGCCCGCGCCAGATTAGGTCTCCAGATCAGGACTCGGCAGGACTTGGCAATAGCCAGGGTTACTTGCACTTGCTAGGTTGACCCAGAAGTTGTGACCATCTCGAGGAATTCGCGAGAGAAGAAGCTTGACGTGTATTTATGAGAGTTTGATTCTTCAATTTAGTTGATTTAGTCGACGAAAATTTAAACCTCATTAAGTGGCCTCATCATATCCATACGAATTTGACTGACCTTTCACAAACGGCTGTGGAGTCTTAACTCCAGTCATTTTCTATATCTTTTAGCTTCCAAAGTTCATGGGAAGATAAATCCAGCGGGAACCATTGCTATTGAACATGCTACTCCTGAAATGTTACCAGTGGGGGAAGAGCATTTTCATATCCGGAGATTCACGCGGCCCAGACTGTTTCTTCGGTATATAATTACTCTCAGATGATTGAAGAACGAGACCATTTGATCTGTTACCTTCTTAACTACCTGTCCGATTTATATTCTGATTTATATTATGTTGATTACAAGGTTTGTCTCAGGTATGGAGAGATGTTCAAGCCATTGCCTGACAACTCAAGCTGAAGCCCCATTGAGATGCTGGAGATAAATTTGACGGATTCTCTGGACTTTAATTGACGGATTTTTTTAAAAAAATGTTTAAAGCCGTTTTTTTCAAGAGGCTAGGAGTTCTCCTTGTGTCCGTGAAATGCGCACAAGAATATCCTATTGAACTGGAAGGTTGAGAGCGTCAGCTGTAAGGCTGAAAATATTCACTTTAAGGAGATACGAAGTGTGATGGAGAAGATCAGATAAGATGTGAAGAGATGTAACAAGATGATTTATTTCATTATATTCTAAGTCGGAGTTCTGAGGTTTTATAGAAGAGATTTTACCGAAACCATGCTAATGGTGATTTGAGCTAAGATGGTTACGCTAAACTCAAATAGGTTAGTCGTTGCTAAACGAGGATCTACACTCTTAGCATCAGAATAAGAATTAGGCCAAGCACTAAATCCAATATATCCATGAATTTTTGATTTATTTATTTACCTCGGGCCTCCCTAGGAACACTTGGCGTGCCTGTGTAGCCTGAGGCTACCAGACATGTCAGGTTGTCTACTGACAGCGTGTATATCTACGCAAACAACCCGAGAGACTCCAGGGTTGTTTGGGGCATCCACGATGCCACGGCAGGTGTAACGCAAGAAGCGCTAGAAAGAATTGCGGTACTCTACGTAACATAGAGCTATGTGTTTCGTCCCCTAGAAAGAATAAAACGGAAAAGGAAATGAGAAAATAAACTAAGTAAAAACATTTGAATCGTAGCAAGTGAGTGCGGATTAGCGGCAGGCTCAGTCGTAAATGCACTAATCTGTGATCCATGTATAAAATGCTTTTGTGCTCTCAATCGTGCCAAGAAACCATTTCATAATATCTGACTGATTTTGTCTAGTAGAGTTTTTAGGGCGCCCATTACTTCGACTAAAAAGTTGATAAGAAAGCAGGTGTTCTGGCGACTTCTCTTGGCCGCATGAGCAGTAGAGATCAGCATCGGCAGGTTTGAATCGTTGTTGATATTCTACAAAGTCAGCATGTCCTGAGCGGGCAGCGGGCAGCGAGCAGCCTGCCAAAGTTTCGTCTCGGGAGTAGGGATATTTCTGGGGCTAGCTGAGAGTTCATCTTGATCCCAAACTCCAGGTATCATCTAGGCGCATGTTGGCTCCAATAGAGTGCAAGTTTTTCTTGATAAGACTCCTCCACGATCTTTTTGACCGTGCTATTGTAGCTTCAGTGATTTCTGTTGGGAGACCGGAGGCCTCTTTTGCTAGAGCGTCTGCTCGCTCGTTTCCAGCTATCCCTTGGTATCCGGGTATCCAACGTACTTGCACAGTACCAAGTGCGGTAGCTTCGACTCTTTCCCTTTCTGACCAGGAACTTCGGAGTCTCTGAAAGTCTGATTTCCGTGTAGAACTAGTCCGAGTGGGACAGCCGCTGTGAAGACAAATCGCAGCTTCTTCTTTATCTAGACATACGGCTACGTTCCTCGTAAAGCGAGATATCCACTGAGAACAAGCCGCCGGGAGGCCTTCGACTGCACCGACGATTTCCGCATCATATGCTTGAGCCGTGCGTCCTAAGGGATTTCGTCCACAAAGTATTTCTTGAGGGCCGCAAAATACGCAATAACCAGCTCCTGCGTTTCCATGTTCGTCCAATGCACCATCAGAAAAAATAGTTAAATCTAGGGGGCTGCGCCAACGCGTCCAAGTTTGGTAAGAATCGAAACTAGTTCGGCGTCCAGACGCTCCAACTTGTTGTCGTATGGAATCGCGGTCTAGTATACGCCAGGGTGGTTTGTCAATGTCTGCAGATAGCTCAGGTGATTTTCTACGTCGTATCCAGGCGAAGTAAGTAGAGTTCCATCACTTGAAATGGTTAAGGACAATTAAAGAGTGACATACCGTAAATAGGAATAAATAGATTTATGATGATGAATTGTACTGATTGATAGCTCTATATTTTCTTCTAATTTGTCTACGTAGGATCTACTTCTTATATATACAAAATAGAGTTCTATGAACAATGTAGAAGATTCTAGATATTTCTATTTGGTTGTGTGGGGACATTAGATTAATACATGCGTAATATGCTTAGTAGTGGATTTGCTATTTTAACCATAAATATGATTTTATAGCTATAGCACGGATCAGTAAACCAGATGCAGTCATGTTTCTGCCCTAGTTACAACACCTGTTGACGGATCAATTGATGTTGATGACAACAGAGCAAGTCCAAAAAATACAATCAATTATCTAAATCTAGGGAAATAATATGAAGGACACTTCCACTTTATAATTACAATATTGTAACC
>JAATOF010000258.1:0-13707 GCA_013170925.1 Podosphaera leucotricha | reverse complement strand
GCCTTCGAGCAGGTTGGATTTTCCGCAGCCGTTCGGTCCGACGACGCCGGTCAGGCCCGGCTCGATCACGAGATCGGTCGGCTCAACGAAGGACTTGAAGCCCAGAAGCCTCAAACGGCTGATTTTCATTCCAACTACGACCCCACAAACAATCAGGCGCCGGGACTAGCGCTACTGCTGCGCCATCGCGGCCGACCTGGGGGCAGAGAGCAGCGGTTCGACCATCTCGCGGATGTCGCTCATCGTGAGCGTCTTCTTCACGAGCTTGCCTTGGACAAAGAAATTCGGCGTACCAATAATGCCGAGTGTCCGTCCGCGATCCTTGACCCACTTCAGGCCGTCGATCATGGCCTGATTCTAGAGGCAGGAATCGAACTGGGCCTGGGTCATCCCCACCTGCTTGGCGACGGCGAAAATCGGCTCCAGGCGGACTTCCTGGGACACCCAGGAGGACTGTTGCTCCATGAATTTTCCATAGAGCGTGAAGTACTTATCCGCTGGCGCGCAGCGCAGCGCGATGGTCGCGTTGCCCGACTGCTTGCCGATCGGGAACTCGCGCATGACGAAGCGCACCTTCCCGGTGTCGATGTACGTGCGCTTGAATTCGGGAAAGACGTCGCGGTGGAACGCCCGGCAGTGCGGGCAGGTGAGCGACGCGTACTGCACGATGGTGACGGGTGCATCCGCCCGGCCGAGCGACATTTCGGGCAGGGGCCCGGTCGTCATGACTTCGGCCACTGTCGGGTTTGCGATGATCTGCCGGCCGCCTTCGGTTGGGTCCGGAATCGATCCGAAGGGGCTGAAGGGCGTGTCGCTCGATGTGGCACTTGCGGTGCCGGGGAAGGCGCTGTTCGCGCCTTCGGTACTTCCTGCGCCGACGCCGGCGTTCGACAGCGAATTGTTGCCCGAGCAGGCCGAAAGCGATAGCGCCGCGAACAGCACCAGCGCCGGAGCAAAGCGCGCCATTCTGGGCAAAGCCTTCGTCATGGCGTGATGAATGCTCCTCATTGGTTCGCGACGCTTTCGCCTGGCTCAACCCTGGGAGAGCAGCGGCTCCAGCACCTTGTCGAATTCCTCGATCGTCGGCGGGCCCATCAGGCGTTTGCCGTTGATGAAGAAGCTCGGTGTGGCATTGACGCCAAAGGTGTCGGCCCCGCGCGTGCGCCCCGTGGTGAGCTGGTCCAGCAGCTTCTGGTCGGTCAAGCACTTATCGAAGCTTTCCTGCGTGAAGCCCACCTGTTTGGCGATTTCAAACAGCTTCGCCTTTGTGCCGGTCTCGCTGAAAGCCCATTCTTCCTGCTTGTTGAACAAGATATCGATGAGGGCCATCGACTTTTCCGGGGTACCGGTGCAGCGGGCCAGCATGGAAGCGGCGACGGCGCGGTTATCGAGCGGGAACTCACGGAACGCGAAGCGGATCTTGCCCGTGTGGATGTATTTCTTCTTGATCTCCGGGTAGACCGTGTCGTGGAAATGCTTGCAGTGACCGCAGGTCATGGACGCGTATTCGACGATCGTGACCTTCGCATCTGCCGAGCCGAGAATGAGATCGGGAAAGCCTTCATCGCGCTTCATCAGTTCGCCAACATCGACCTCGGCGGGACCTTGATGGCGCTGGGCGAAAGCGGGAAACGCGGAGGCCAGTATTGCCAGTCCGCCGACGGCTGCCCCTGCTGCCAGGGCCTGGCGCCGGTCGATCCGCGTTGTCAGTCTCATGTTCTCAACTCCCTAGCATTCTCTCAGCCCGAGCAGGGCTTGGGCTCGCGCCCCGGTTTTCCGGCTGGCATGTAACATGGGCGCGGCGCTCGATTAAGGCAAATTCAGCCTGAACGCCATTTGAATGCGCGCCGGATCGCCGGAAAGGGTAGTTGGATCAGGGTATTGCCTAAGCGCCGCGGGTTCGGTCCCGCCGGATGCCCTGCTCCATGCGGGCGAGAGCGGCCAAAAGCGGGTCGGCAGAGCCAGCGTCTGCGGCGGCAGATGGCTGGCGCCGAGTGGCATTTTTTCTTTCGGCTTGAACGGAGAGCGGCGCCTGCACCAGGCGGATCGTTTCGATGGCGCGATAGCCGAAGTAGCTGTTGATGCGATCGAGGATCTGGCGAGCGCGGTATTCCACGTCGAGGGCGCGGGCCGGATCGACGCGCAACGTCAATGTGGCGGCGCGCTGAGCATCCGCTTCATCTTCCATGATCTCGACGCCGCGCGGCCATTTCAAGCGTTCGGGTACGGTGTATGAAGCGAGATCCGCGCCGACGATGCGGGCCCAATCCGTAACCAGAGCAGCAGTGGAAAAGCCGAATTTCTCGAAGGCCTTTTTGGTGAGTGCAGGCACGAAGCTGCCGACCGTTTTGGTCGGGACGAAGCGTGCGACGGGCGGGGCCGCAAAGCGCGTGTCGCTGCGCGTGAGCACGATGTGCCGGCGCGCGGGACGAGGCAGCGCCGATTTACGTGGCTTTTCTGTGGGCTTTGCAGGCACGCGACTTCACCGTCATATGCAGGAAGATTGCTTGTCCCTAGCATGAAGGGCGTGATTCGCGTCGTCGTCGAAGGGAGACCCGATTCGAAATGGGGGACACGGCGAAAATTGTGGCGCGAAAGCAACTGCCGCTTCGGCCGGCCGGGGCTGATACGGTCGCGGCGCTGCTCGATTGGTATGACCGCGAGCGGCGCGATCTTCCGTGGCGCATGAAGCGTGGCAAACGCAGTGATCCCTACAAAGTCTGGCTCAGCGAGATCATGCTGCAGCAGACGACTGTGAAAGCCGTCATTCCATTTTACGAGAAGTTCCTGAAGCGCTGGCCGACGGTGGAATCGCTGGCGGCGGCTCCGCTCGATGACGTTCTCGCGGCGTGGGCGGGGCTCGGGTACTACTCGCGCGCAAGAAACCTGCACAAGTGCGCGCAGGCGGTTGTCGCCGATCACGGCGGCCAGTTTCCTCGCACCGAAGCGGGGCTCGGCGAGCTGCCGGGGATCGGTCCCTACACGGCGGCGGCGATCGCAGCCATCGCGTTCGGGGAACCGGCGACGCCGGTCGACGGCAACATCGAGCGGGTGGTTTCGCGTCTCTTTGCCTGCAAGCGTCCGCTGCCGGGTGCCAAGCGCGAGATCAAGCGGCTGGCCGAAACGCTGACACCGCAGCGGCGGGCGGGTGATTTCGCGCAGGCGATGATGGATCTCGGGGCGGCGGTGTGCACGCCAAAACGGCCGTCGTGCCTCGTGTGCCCCTTACAGCAGGATTGCCACGCGCACGCGCTCGGCATCGAAGCCCAATTGCCGTTGAAGCTTGCGAAGCCGGACCGGCCGGTTCGGTACGGCACAGCGTTTCTTGCGCTCAGCGAGGATGGATACGTGCTGTTGCGCAAGCGTCCCGAAGCGGGGTTGCTCGGCGGCATGCTCGAGATCCCATCAACGGATTGGGGGGACGATTGGCTTCCGGTCGACCAGGCGCTGGCGGCACAGCCGGTCAAGGCGGACTGGTGGAGCGTTCCGGGCGTCGTCAGCCACACGTTCACGCATTTCCGGCTCGAGATGATGGTGCTGCGCGCCATCGTTCCTGCCGGAGCTAGTCTGACGTTCTGGGCCAATGCGGAGCACTGCCGCTGGGTTGCGCGGCGTGACCTCGCGCACGCTGCCTTGCCTTCGGTCATGCGCAAGGTGATCGCGCATGCGCTCAAGGAGCATTGAAGACAGGGTTTAGCTTGCCATAGCGGCTGTTCTCGCTTCGGCGGTCAGCATTTGCTGTGCAAGGAGGGCAAGCAGGTCGGTCTGTGTAATCAGGCCTCGTACCCGGTTCTGGCCGTCGATGATCACCACAGCATGGGCTCTGCCGTCCGTCAGCGCCGCAACCAAGCCGAGCGCCGGATCATCCTCCTGAGCGGTCGTGGCTGCTGACATCAGCTGCTCGACGCGTTCCCCTTCCTCCGTCAATTCGCGAAGCCCCACCACGCCGCGCAGAAAGTCTCGCTCATCCTTCACAGGTAGGAGACGCAGATTGTGTTTGAGCAGCAGCATGCGTGCCGAGGCCGGTGTGCTCTCCGGCTTCACCGAGACGACGTCGCGGGACATGATTTCTCCACACAGAATATGGGCGTGTGTGCGGATGAGTGCTTCCTGCTCCACTTGCCGCAGTAGCCGTTCGAGATCGCCTGGATCGATGTCGAACGTCTCGTCGAGCATTGCGAGTGCGCTGTCGACGTCGGTCGACTGAAAGCCAACTCGCGTTTGTGATGGCGGATCCTGCGTGCCGTGAATGTTGGGTGGCGATGCGGGCGTGAGGTGCGGATAGTTGCGTCGCGACAACCTGTGAAATGCGATGCCGATCAAGAGCAAGATCAGCGAATTCAGCCCCACTGGAAAAAGAGGAAACAGGAAGCCTGATCCGGTGATGGCAGGACCGCCGACAACAGCGGTCAGGGCTGCTGCACCACCGGGCGGATGAAGACATCTCGCGAGAGACATCGCGAGAATAGCAAGCGCCACCGCAAGTCCGGCCGCAATCACCGTGTGATCGACGAGGTGCGCAACACTGACGCCGATCGTTGCGGAAAGGATGTTGCCGCCGATGATCGGCCATGGCTGCGCCAGGGGACTGGTCGGCACTGCGAACAACAGTACGGCCGACGCTCCGATCGGCGCCACGATGAGCGGAAGATTTGCGCTATGGCCGTAGATGGCTCCACAGACCATGCTGGTCAGCAAGATGCCGACGAGTGCGCCGATGCATGCGAGGACACGTTCTTTGAGCGTGGCGCCCGCCAGGATGGGAGCAAACAGGCCGCGATGCGTGGAGGGGGATGGCGTATTCTTCTTCAGCATAAGAAATCGCAGCACGCGGTGCGTGCTGCGCCTTTTTTAGGTCAAGACTACCCTGATGCGCGCATCGGAGCAGGGGCTACGTAGCGTACGAGGTGCTAGGCCGCCAGGATTTCGTCAGCAGGGCCGAAGTACTCGTAGTGGATGCGCTGGGACGGAACACCCGCCAGAGAGAGCGCCGATACCGCGGCGCGAAGGAACGGTCGCGGTCCGCAGATGAAAAAGCTGGCACTTTCGACGGGAGTGTTGGCGATCAGCCAGTCGTCGGTGATGAGCCCGGCGTGATCGAAGTCCTTACCTCCGACTTCATCAGCTAGCGGCGTTTGATGGAAATTGACGACGGTCACGGCTTTGCCGGATCTCGAGAGTTCACGGACATGGTCGCGCATCGCATGCGTCGTGCGGTCGTGCGTGCCGTGAATATAGTAGACGGGCGCATCCGAGTTGCTTTCAACAAGTGCCTCAAGCATCGCGACCATGGGAGTCAGTCCCACGCCGCCGGACAACAAGACGACGGGCCGATCCACCTGTTCGGGAAGGAAGAACTCGCCCGCCGGCGCCGCGACTTTGAGAACGGTGCCGGCCTTGGCGTGATCGTGAAGCCAGCCTGAAGCAAGCCCTTCCGACTCCCGCTTGACGGAGATGCGATAGGTTTGACCGTTTGGTGCGCTTGAAATCGAATAGTTCCGTTTGATCGGAGGATGGCCCGGAATTTCCAACCAGAACGTCAGGTATTGACCCGCTTTGTGCCGGACGACGGGACCTCCGTCCACGGGCCGCAGTATAAACGATCGAATGACGGTGCTTTCGGGGATGATCGTCTCAATGCGGAATTCCCGCCATCCGTTCCACCCGCCCTCGGCCTGCTTTTGCTCCTCGTAAATGCGGCCTTCGCGCGCAATGAGAATGTCGGCGAGGAACCAGTAAGCTTCGCCCCACGCTGCGAGGATCTCGTCGGTGGCCGCGTCGCCAAGTACTGCCTTTATCGCGCCGAGCAGTGCATCTGCGACATAAGGATAGTGGTCGGGAAGGATCTGCAAGCCAACATGCTTTTGAGCGATGCGTTCGACTGCAGGGGCAAGCGCGGAAAGATTGTCGATGTTGTTGGCGTAAGCGAGTATTGCGCCGGTCAATGCGCGCGGCTGTGAGCCGGAATCGCCATGATGTGACTGATTGAAGAGATCGCGTATGTCCGCATTCTGAAACATGCGGGAGTACATTTCCCGCACGATTTCGAGGCCGTGGGCTTCGAGAGCCGGCACGGTTGCCTTCACGAGCGCGATGGTGCTCGCGCTGAGTGTCTTGGACATCAACGTTCTCCTTGTCATGCAATGTGTAGGTGGTGTGCTAGAACCCGTCTGGCCGCCTGTCGTAGAATTCGATCTGCATCTTCATCGGGCCTGTCGGGGTTACGAAGTGGTACTGCTCGGGCGACAGAAGGCCGGGGCGGTCGGCATCGAGATCCACATCCACTTCAGGATGCAGGTAGGTGAGCCTTAGACGGCCCTCGATCACTCTCACGACACCCCAGACGCCGGCCTTAGTCGCGTGGCGCGCTCGTAAGGCGGTCGGCAGTGTTGTTTCATCGAAAATCGGCGTCGACCGATAAGGTCGAGCAGGCGCGCTCATCACGCTCTCCTCAGCGCTATATCCAGACCTAATTCATGCATCTCAAATGCATCTTATCAATGCGGCAAATCATGCATTTGATTTGCATCAATTGGATTTCTATTGTCGGGAGCATTGTCCGGCTGGTGTGCGAGGAGCCTATGACTTTCCGATCGCCGGTTTCACGCCGTTGCGGAAATCGTGCATGTCGCCCTAGACTGAGAGGCGTGCATCCCTCTCAGCCTTGCAGGCAGCTAAAGGCCGCGTCGTCATGCGACTTACAACCCATTCCGATTATGCGCTTCGCGTGCTGATGTATCTCGGGGCGCGCCCCAATCATCGCGCGACGATCGAGGAAATCGCGCGGGTCTACGGCATCTCGCAGAATCATCTGATGAAGGTCGTGAACAATCTCGCGCGCCAAGGCTGGGTCGAAGCGCAGCGGGGACGAGGTGGCGGGTTGCGGCTTGCGCGTGATCCGGAGGCGATTACCGTTGGTGCCGTGATACGGACCACAGAAGAAGACTTTGACATGGTCGCATGCTTCCGTGCAGCCGATGCATGCCCGCTGACACCTGCGTGCCAGTTGAAACGTTCACTCGCGCAAGCTCTCGATGCGTACCTTGCCGTGCTCGACGATGTAACGCTCGCGAGCCTCATAAGTCATCCACGACGGTTACTGGCCACGCTCGCCGTCTGAGTGGGCAGCGTAGGCTCTAAGAGAGCACGGTGAGTGCGTCGAACTCGCGCATGAAGCAATCGCTTTGCGCAATTCGTCCTGAATTCGTGTCGCGGTGGCGCTCTCACCCCCATCAGGCTGCGGCTCTCGGCCTAGCTTGCGGAAGCATTTTGCAAAACCAAATCGATGCGATCGTGCATTTGTCGGAACGATGCGGGCACATGGCGGTTTCCTTTGCCAAGTCGGGGCTTCGGCAAAGGAGCGACAAATGAAAAAGAATTCCCTGCTGATCTGCACAAGCCTTACGGCTCTAACCGTCCTCGCGGGCGGGGCTTTCGCGCAGAGTGAGAGAGGTTCGCCCGGCGGTGGTGCCGGTGGACCGGCGTCTGAAATGCGTTCGCCCGGCGGTGCTGGATCACCTCCCGCGGCTCGCAGTGATGAAGGCGCCGGTTCCGGAGGGCTTGGCTTAGAGAAGGGCGCCGGCGGCAAAGGCGGAGAGATTGAAGGCCCCAGTTCATCGGAGGCTCGCGGTGATGCCTTGAAAGAGTCTCGCGACAGCGCGCGGTCTGAGAAAGGCAGCCGCGATGGTTCTGCTTCGGAGGGTGCATCGGAAGGTGATGCTGGCCGGGATATGCCCAAGTCGGCCAATGACAAGTCCAGCGGAAAGGCCGGCAAACACTCCGAAACCGGCGATCAGTCCGGCAAGCACTCGAAAAAGTCCGGATCAGACGCTGCTGCGGATCGTGACCGCTCGGCAAGCGAAGGGGCTTCGGAAGGTACGGCCGGCGCGGATAAAGGAGCGTCCGGCAGTGTGACACAGCTTTCGAGTGAGAAGCGCACCAAGGTGCAGTCCGCATTCCGCTCGCATCGCTCCGAGGCGATCGTGAAGGACATCCACGTCGATATCAACGTGGGCGTTGCCGTGCCGCGGAGTGTGGTGCTCTACGCGGTTCCGGAAGACGTGATCGTGATCGTGCCCGCGTATCGCCGCTACAAGTATTTCGTCTATGAGGACAGTGTCGTCATTGTCGATCCGGTTACTTATGAGATCGTCGACGTTCTTGTTCTTGCATAGCCGTGCAACCCAACGTGGGAAGCGACAACCATCGTCGCTTCCCGCTATTCGCGACGCACTTTTTTCTGCATGGAGGACTAGAGCCATGAGAGCAATGACGCTAGGCGCAGTTGGCGCGATTGCCTTTGTCGCTTCCGCCAGCATCGCGGCCGCGCAGGAGGTTTATGTCGTCGAGGACGACGACGCCTATGTCGAATACCCGGGCGCGGTTGAGTATCCCGACGGTTACGTCGAACCGGACGGTGTCGTGGTGGGGCCACGCGTCTATGGATGGGTTCGGCCCGACGACTGCGGCGAGTTCAAATATTGGAACGGCGATGAGTGTGTCGACGCCCGATATGACACGTACGATGAGGACGATTGAGGCGCGGCAATCCGGGATGCACCCCATGCCGCGCGGATAATAAAAGGAGGACCCAGGGCGCATGCCCGACCGCTGTCTGACGTGCTTCTCGTAGAAAGGGGCGCTAGCGCCTTCTCTCCAAGCACATTCGCATGGCCCTGGGTCCCGCTCGCTATGCCCCCCGGCGCGAGCTTTTATTCTGCAGCAATGAGCGGGGCTCTGAGCTTCTGGCCGGAAAGGCCGAGTTCGACCTTGGCGCGATCGCGGAGCTTGTCGATCGGGTGCAACACGCCTCCGCGCTCGTAGTGCCAGAAGGTCCAGCCGTTGCATGCCGACTTGCCCTGAACCTCGGCGCCGAGGCGGTGGATCGAGCCGCGGCTCCCCGGAACGGCGAGTGTGCCGTCTGCCTTCACTTCGGCGCGAACGCTGCGCCGCTCGTCGTACAAGGGTGATCCCGGCCGGAGAATGCCGAGCTCCACGATGGTGCCGAACGGCACGCGCGGCTCGCTGCGCTTCGAAGGCTGCGGCTCGAGCGATGATGTGGAGAGCGGCTTCACTTTGGCGATGCGCTCGGTGGCGGCCTTTGCGTAATCCGGGTCGCGTTCGATGCCGATCCATTTGCGGCCAAGCTTCTCGGCTACGGCGCCCGTGGTGCCGGTGCCGAAGAAGGGATCGAGAACGGTATCGCCCGGGTTGGTCGTGGCGAGCAGCACGCGATGCAGGAGAGCTTCCGGCTTCTGCGTCGGATGCGCCTTGCGGCCGCCGTCGTCCTTGAGGCGCTCGGGGCCTGAGCAAATCGGGAAGAGCCAGTCGGACCGCATCTGAAGGTCGTCGTTCGACGCCTTGAGGCTTTCATAATTGAACGTGTAGCGGGACTTCTGATCGCGCGATGCCCAGATGAGCGTTTCGTGCGCATTGGTGAAGCGGCGGCCGCGGAAATTCGGCATCGGGTTCACTTTGCGCCAGACGACGTCGTTCAGAATCCAGAAGCCGAGATCCTGCAGCGCGACGCCGAGGCGGAACACGTTGTGATAGGAGCCGATCAGCCAGAGGGCGCCGTCCGGCTTCAGCACGCGACGGCATTCCGTAAGCCAGGCGCGCGTGAAGCGATCATATTCCTCGAAGGACGCGAACTTGTCCCATGCGTCGTCGACGCCGTCGACGCGCGTGTTGTTGGGACGCAGAAGGTCCGACGCGAGCTGCAGATTGTACGGGGGGTCCGCGAAGACGAGATCTACGCTTCGATCAGGTATTCGACGAAGCTCGGTGAGGCAATCTCCCACCAGGATCCGATTTCGGGCCAGAGTCCGATCTCCGGCCACACGGCTGCCACTTCTCGCAGCCGAACTCGCACCACGACGCACACCCATTCTACGCAACTCACAGAGAAAAACACGAGGTGCCCTGGACACATGGACCGAACTCGACCCGCTTTACACCGACCCCACAGTTAACGGAACGTAAACGGCGGGGGTTAATTTTCGGTTAAAGCGGTCCTTGCGGTGCAGGTATCCGTTGGGCGGACGAGGGCAGACTCGCATGCTTTTGCGGCCCATGGAAGGCCGAACTCGACTCCGACCTACATCCCATGAGCAAGGCGCGGTAGTGCCTCTGAAACGAAGAAGCCCGGCGCGCAAAATATGCGGGCCGGGCTTCTTCTTTTCGTGTGTGGGTCTCTGCCGTTTATGCAGCGCGAACCATCATCAGGAAGCGCTCCACCTCATTCTTGAGTGTCCGGCTGTCGCCCGAAAGCGACTTCGCGGAGGCGAGCACCTGCGACGAAGCTGAGCCGGTTTCAGATGCGCCCTGGCTAACGGCGGTGATGTTGCTTGCAACCTCGCTCGTGCCCTTCGCCGCTTCCATGACGTTGCGGCTGATCTCTTGCGTGGTCGCGCTCTGCTGTTCGACGGCAGCCGCGATGGCGCCGCTCACGGCCGAGATGCGGGTGATGGTGCTTGCGATCTCGTTGATGGCATCGACAGCCTGACGCGTCGAGTTCTGCATGCTTTGGATCTGGCTGCCGATCTCGTTCGTGGCTTTCGCCGTCTGAGCTGCGAGAGCCTTCACTTCCTGGGCGACGACGGCAAATCCCTTGCCGGCGTCTCCAGCGCGTGCAGCTTCGATGGTGGCGTTGAGAGCCAGCAAGTTCGTCTGTCCGGCAATCTGATTGATGAGCTCGACGACGGCGCCGATCCGTTCGGCTGACTGCGAAAGTTCGACGACGTTGTCGTTCGTCTTCGCAGCCTGGCGGACGGCTTCGTCGGCAATGGCGCTGCTCTCATGAACCTGGCGGCCGATCTCCGTCACCGTAGACGAGAGCTGCTCGGAGGCTGCGGCGACGCCTTGCACGTTGACCGAGGTCTGCTCGGATGCGCTGGCTACGCTGCCAGAGAGTTCCTGGGTTGATGCAGCGTTGAGCGTGAGCTGACCGGCAGCAGATTCGAGCTGGATCGATGCCGACGATACGGTGTCGACAACGCGCCCGACGCTTTCCTGGAACTGATTGACCAGCTTCAGCATGTCGGCTTTGCGCGCGGCTGCCGCACGCTTTTCGTGTTCCTCGTGCTCGGCGCGAAGACGCTCAGCCTCGAGGATGTTCTCGCGGAAGATTCCAACTGCGCCTGCGATCTCGCCGATCTCGTCTTTGCGATCACGGCCATAGATCTCGTTCTCGGTGTTGCCGGCGGCCAGATCAAGGATCGAGAGCTTCATGCGATCGATGGGCTGGACCAGATTGGTGATGATGAGCCAGATGCCGCCGAGCATGGTGAGGATGGACAACACGCCGGAGATTGCAGCGGTGCGCATTGCTGTGTCACGTGCGTCGTCAGCCGTGGCCGTCGTCGTGGCGACGAACGAACCGTAATGCTTGGAAAGCGCGGCCAGCTTTTCATTCAACGCGGATCGATTTGCGCGGTTCGCATCGTTGTCTCCGTACATGCGTGCGGAAACCAGTGACGACTCGCGAGCCAAACGTACGAGCTCTGTGCGGAAAGCTGAGAACTCGGAGATCGTTTTCTCTGCATCCTTGAAATCTTTCTCGTGCTCAGACTCGACCGTCTCTTTCCACTGCAACGTGGTTGCCTTGAGGTTGTCGACGTTCTTTAGGATGCCGTTTCCGTAACCTTCGGCGCTGGCCCAATCGTTCGACATGTAGACGCCGCGGGAGTCCATGACGATGGCGTAGACGAGACCGTTGATGCGCTCGAGCAGGGTCTGGCCCGTCTTCGCCTTCATGGCGCGCTCCTGGTCGGCGCTCTCCTTCTGAAGGCTAAGATAGGTGAACCCCGCGCCGGCAACGGGAATGAGTGCTAGCGCTGCGATCAGCGCGCCGATTTTGTGCTTCAGCTTAAGATTGTTCAACACGGTTGGGACTCGCTCGCTTGCCGCGAAAATTCGCGGGAAAATTCCTTCATCATCTAAAATTTTATCCTTCCACCGTTACTAATTGAATAATTTCAATTTATTCGTATTGTCTGTGCAAACCATAAGGTCTGCATCACGCGGAAATATCGCGATGAAACGAAGACGCGCAGGCGTTCGGCGCGATCGCCAGAAGGCAGTCGCGGCTTCCCGGCGCGTGCGTTTTCCGCCCGCCGATTGATGGGGTTTCGAGGTCTGAGGTTTTATTTCGCCGGGCGGTTCAGGTGTCCTGCACCTGATGAAACGCCTTGAGCATGGCGTCGCCGAGCATATCGGGCGAAATCACAACTTCCGTTGCGCCGTACTTCTTCAGGTACTCCGCTTCTGCGTCGTTCAGAGCGCGGCCCACGATCGGCATGATGGAATTTGCCTGCCGTGCCTGCTCGATGGCCTCGCCCGCTTCGAAGTTGCTCGGGATGGCTACGATCATGCCAGCAGCTTTCGCGGGATTCGCTGCATAGAGCAGGGTTGCCGCACTGCCTGAGACGCCTTCGATGTTGCGGGCGTGCAGGCGTTTGATCTCTTCCTCGTTCTCGTCGATTACGTAGAGAGGCGCGGCGCCGGATGCGAGGGAGTCGACAATACGCTTACCCACCCGACCCGTGCCCACCACGATGATGTGGTCTTCGAGAGCGGTAACGTGAACGGGTTCGTCTTCCGTCTCCTCAGGCGCCGCCGGTTCACCGGGGGCGTGTGCGTTGCCGTCCTTCCTCTCGATCCAGGGCTTGAGGTGATCCAGCGCCCAGAAGAAAAGCGGGTTCATGACGATCGAGAGCAAGGCACCAGCCAAGATCAGATCGCGGCCCGCGGCAGGGAGCAGATCGAGCGTCATGCCGAGCGCTGCAAGAATGAACGAGAACTCGCCGATCTGTGCGAGGCTCGCGGAAATGGTGAAGGCCGTTCCCCAGGGGTAGCCGAACGCGCGCACGATCGCGAGTGCGGCCAGCGACTTGCCGATGACGATAATGAGCACAGTGGCCGCGACGGCCAGCGGTTGCGTGACGACGATCGCCGGGTCGAACAACATGCCGACCGAAACGAAGAACAGCACAGCGAAGGCGTCGCGAAGCGGCAGGCTTTCGTTGGCCGCCTGCTGCGAGAGCTGGGATTCGCTCAGGATCAGACCGGCGAAGAACGCGCCGAGTGCGAAGGACACGCCGAAGAGTTTCGCAGCAATGAATGCGACGCCGAGCGCGATGGAGAGCACGGCGAGGCGGAACAGCTCGCGCGAGCCGGTGTGGGCGGTGTAGTGCAGGATCCACGGAATGACGCGTCGGCCGGCGACCATCATGATGGCGACGAATGCCGCGACCTTGCCGATCGTGAATGCGACTGTCGTCAGGAGCTGGCCGACGTTGAGCGATGACGACGCGACCTCCTGGCCTTCCGCGTGGCCGCCCAGCAAAGGCGCGATGGCGGGCAGCAACACAAGGGTCAGGACCATCACGAGGTCTTCGACGATGAGCCAGCCGACGGCGATCTGACCGCGTTCGGTGTTGACGATGCGGCGTTCCTGCAGGGCGCGCAGAAGAACGACGGTACTTGCGACCGAGAGCGCGAGACCGAACACGAGGCCGGCTCCGGCCGACCACCCCAAAGCATGGGCGAGGCCCGCGCCGAGCAGCGTCGCCACGGCGATCTGCGCGATCGCGCCCGGAATGGCGATGTTTCGAACTGCCCAAAGCTCCTTGATGGAGAAATGCAGGCCGACGCCGAACATCAGAAGAATGACGCCGATCTCGGCGAGTTCGTTGGCGAGCTCCTGGT